>JAQQSW010017142.1:0-11525 GCA_028646575.1 Pseudocheirus occidentalis | reverse complement strand
AAACCTCCTGTGCTCCCTCGTTAGAAATACTTCCCTGAAATCCTTTTTTTTTTTTTTTGGTCTGCCTTTTTTTTTTAATGCCAGTTACAGATTGACTGCCCCCATGTCATGCTTTTAAATGCATATACCCTACAAGAAGGAAAATATGTCGGATCAGAATTAATATTGTTTTTGACTTATAGGGAAACTCTAGGTCTGTTTAACTTGGACTGCAAGCCCCAGGCATTTTAGAGAGGGGAGAACTGAGGAGGTTTCAAGGAAAAATGTGGATGGGGAGTTCCCCACTGTTTTGTTGCTGGAATCTTGGACAACACTAGAAAACAGACAAGCACATAATTTGTTCTGGCAGTTGTATCATTCTGTGCTGTGGGCCTGACAGTTCTAGCTGAGCAAGGGCTGGCCTGGGTTGGTGTGAGGACGACAGACCTCCCAGGAACAAGTGGGTACTTCAGGAAATGGGGTTTCTAATTCAGTAGGTGGCCCTCTCTTCTCTAGTTCTCTGGGAATTGGTCCCCCAGCAAGGTTTTAGGTGGCACTATGCTGCTCGAGCTGTTACCTCTTGGATGAAACCTAAAACCACCAACCTAAGCATTTGTGGTCACCAGAGATCTGATGGCAGGCTTTCTAAGAGCAGTTGTGTTAACTCCAAAATCCTGGCCTGAGTCCAACTAAAGTAATTACATTCTGCCTCCCTAAAATTCTCCCGGCAGTTTCAATTGAATCCGATATTCTCGGCCCTCCATCCCCACGGTGTTACTGGGAGTTGGGGCCATTCAGCATTCCACAGTGGGCCTGCCTGCCATCCAGACTAAGTGATCGCCTACCTCTCACCAAGGTGTGGGGAAGCTTAATTAATTAGCACTCATAAAAGCATATGGAGACCCTCAGATTAAAATTGCTATCCATGTGCAAAGCACCAGGGGAGTTCAAAAATAGGGGGCCCTGGGGGAGAAATAGTCCTTCCCTTACAAAGCCAAGGTGCCCATTTTAATCACCAATGAATGTGTCCCTAATAACTCTTCCAGTTTGGCGTGGAATTCTTGACACAGTTTTTCATCATTCAACTTGAAGAGACTCACGTTGAGTTAGAAAAAGCTCTGTTTGGCTTTCACAGGGCAAAAACCTACCCATCAGCTTCTAGGCTCTCCTACGATAACAGACAAAGAAGAAGGTCACTTCTCTGAGCAGGCATGTGAACGAGGACTAGCAAAATAATTGAATTTTATGTCTTTCTGGTTTCAGTCAGACAGGGAAGTCTGCTTTGAAGATGCTGGCCCAGAATCAAGCTGTAATAAAAAAAATAAAAATAAAAGACCTAGCATTTATTTATATTGGACTTTAAGGTTTGCAAAGTATTTTGCATACAGTCCTCAAAATAACCCTGAGTTAGGTGCTATTATTATCCCCATTGTATAGATGAGAAAACTGGGGCTGAAAGAAGGTTAAGTGATTTATCCAGGGTCACACAGGTAGTGAGTATCTGAGGTGGGATTTGTACTCTGGTCTTTTTGACTATTCACTCTGCACCACCCAGCTTTGTATTGCTTTTCAAAGTATAAAAAGTCCTGGATTTGGAATGATAAGACCTGGGTTTGACTCCCACCCTTACTGCTCTATTAACTGAGTGACCTTGACCAAGACTTCTCAGTTTTCTTGGGGCTCAGTTTCCCCTCTGTAAAACAGGAGATTTTGACTGAATGACACCACAAACTCTAATCAGTGAAGTTATGAGTCTGGATTTCAGGAGGCTGGGAAAAGTGCGCCTCCCTCCACCCATCAGGGTCGACTATGGGTGCCCAGCGTAGTACGGATTATCAAACTTGGCCCAAAATTTGTTTTGTTTTATTTTGTTTTGCTAAACTCTCCTCCTTTGTCACAAGGCAGGGATGGGGCGGTGGGGGGATCATTGGGAAGTTACAGTGACATATAAGAAAATAATAAAATTAGGAAGTAGGGCTAGAGGACATCTAAGGCACCTTACAACTCTGCAGAAACCACTTGATTAACAGTTTATGGGCAACGACTAGTCAGGTCTCTAAAAAAAAACTGATCGATTCTGGTAACCAGATAGATTTGATTTTTCTTTCACTTAAATTGACCAAATTGTTTAAATAATCTAGCTGTTGAATAAATACAGTTTTGAATACAGTTCAATAAGACAATTAAATCAAATAAGACAACTTAAAAATAATTTGGGTGAAAAATGTTTTAAAGAAAGAAATTAGGTTCTGTACAGTTGAAGGTGGGTTGGCTTGGTAGGTAGAGGGGGACAACCAGGTGGTACAATGGATAGAGTGCTAGATCCTGGAATCAGAATGATTTTAGTTCAAATCTTGCCTCAGACATTTATTACCTATGTGACCCTGGGCAAGTCACTTAACCTTGTTTGCCTCAGTTTCCTCATCTGTAAAATGAGCTGGAGAAGGAAATGGCAAACCGCTCCAGTATCTTTGCCAAGAAAACTCCAGATGGCAGTCAGGAAGAGTCAGAAACAACAGAACAATAACTACTCCTATAATATACCCATTTCAATAAGCTTAGATTGCTCTCAGAGATATACTTAGAGTTATAGAGCCCTAGAAATCTTTTTGTCCAATCTCCCACCCACTTTTCTACCCCCATCCCATCCAACCTCTCCTGAAACATTGCCAGGGATGGGAAGCTCGCTGTTGGCAAGGCTGCCCTCACTCCCTTTGTATGCTTCTTGGAATTTTATCTAAATACTATGTCTCCAGCTCTAACTGCTTCCTTCTTGCTTACCCTGAAATCTACCTCCTTCCCACATTCCTCCTTTAGACCTCATTCTGCCCTCTAGAACAATATGGAATAAACTGAATTATTCTTCAACATGACAGCCAATCAACAAACATTTGTTAAGCACTTTTTACACACCAGGCAGTGTGCTAACTGCTGAGGAGGCAAAGAAAGACAAAAGATAGTACCTGCTCTCAAGAAAATCACAGTCTAACGTCAGAGATCCTTTGAAGTATTGGAAAACTGTCATAGCTCCTTCAACTATTCCCGCCTTCTAGATGAGCCTCTCCAACTGCCTGCAGGGAAGATCTAAGAAACCACAGGGTGTATTGGAAAGAGCATTGACTGTGGAGTCATGGTTCAATCCCCCACTTTGTTACTCACCACCTGTTTGACCTTGGGTATTTCTTATTTCATTTTCTTCTCTTTATGTACTACATGCCCCATCCAAATCAGATCACTCTCTGTCTCCTGAATGTGCCCTATCTTTTCCTATATCAATACTTTTTTCTTGAATAAATAGCTTGCTATTACATATGCCCACAGTATATGGGGAGGACCTCTGGTGTGAAGGTTTGCCAACACCCTTTTTAGGATTGCTCATCCACCTTTGGGGAGCTGGGAGAGTCACCCAACTCTAACCTCTAACTCCAAGAAGCTGTAGAAAGAACTGCAGCCACATCCCAACAAAACCATTTTGGTGGATGGGCTAACCCAGGTTGTAGGTAACAAACCCATCTCAGACTTATCAGTGAATTAGAGGGATGTCTGCCTCAAGCATGTGAAGATTTCTCCTATTGCAATGAGCAAATGAGAACAATTCGTTCCAACAGCCATGAAGGTGGCTGAAGCAGGCATCATGGAGTACTTAGTGCTTGGTAAGACATTGAAAATAGCAATTTTGGGCCATGCCCAGTCATCTTGACTTTTGTCCTGCTGCTAGACATTGATGACTGAAGAGAGAATGAGGCTGAGGACTCTGCCTCACTTAAATCCAATTCAACTACAAGTCAAGACATCACTCATGATGTCCTTGGTCCTCTTCAAAAACAAAGTACACACAACAACACATACCTGGAATGCTCTCCCCTCCAATCCACCACAGTGAATTTCCTACCTGTGTTTTAAAGAGCTGCTTCAATGCTATTTCCTTCAGGAAGTCTTTGACCTTCCCACTTTCAAGTTGGTAATAATCTCTCTATCTAAGAGTATAACATGACTTTTTTTGCAATTCATATACTTATCATGATTAATTTTTTGTTGCTGTATTATCTCTTTGGAAGTATTTCCTCAATTTCCACTCACGTTGGCAAATCAGTTTCCCAGAAGGAAACTGCTGGTATTGGTTTCAAGACGATCTGATAGGGTTAGTTGGAATTCATGTAAAAGTCCCTGTGTGTGTGTGTGTGCGTGTGTGTATGTGTGTGTGTGAAGGTATTATCAATGCCCTAAAGAAGAAGGAGCAATGTGGGTGTGGGTGTGTGTATCTGTTTAGCATTTAAGACTGGATTCAAAGGGGGGGTGTTTACTCATCTGTAACAACTATGGTGGTGGGTCCACACACATTAGCTTTTAGAGAAGTCACCACACATAGAGAATCTAAATGCAACTAAGAGAGGTAAAATCCTGCTTTCATCCAAGAGGAAAGACAATCCTGTGCTGCTGTGTAGACAAAGAGGGACACGACTCCTGATTGGCTGAGAGAATGCTGAGTAGCACACTGAGATCCGATATAAAGGATTGACTTCAGTTTATTACAGGGACTTCCAAGAGTCCCTCTGGAATGTAATGGAAGTCTGGCACATGTGTAGCCTCCATCAGCTTCTTTGATTGATGCAACTTGCCCACATGGGTAACCTGGGAAATTGCTTCTAAAGAACTGCGATGACGTGTAAAGGAAGTGTGTTGGAAAGACTGTGGAGCACGTGTGGACATTCTATAACCAATTCCAGTTGGCTAACCACATGGTTTGCAGGAGCTTTTTTAAATTGGTTGTATAGCCAAGAACTGTCAGCATTTCCAAAAAGAACTAAGTCATCTTCCCTGACTCTTTCCTTCATTCTAGGGGAGTTTAGTGACTTTTCTTTTCATGTTATTCAGTGGGAAACTGTGGCGAAAGGGGAAATGCCTGAGGGCCTCCCTCTCCTCTGAGGTCATATGGCCCCTAAGAAATGAGCCTGGGTCTTTTGGGCATTTTTTCCCATTTTTTTCCATTTATTCTAGATGAGGACAGTGGAAAACAAGCTACAAAAATCAAGGAGTCAGAATATTGTTGTTGCATCATTTTAATTGTATGTATGTATCCCCACTCTCTGAGGCATTGGAGTCATTTGCCATTTCCTTTTTCAGTTCATTTTATAGATGAGGAACTAAAGAAAACAAGGTTAAATGACTTGCCCAAGATCATACAGTTAGTACCTGCTTGAGGACAGATTTGAACTCAGGTCCTCCTGACTCCAGGGCTGGTGCTCTGTTCACTGCACCACCTAGCTGGCCCCCCTTTTATTTTACTTGATTTTGGTTTGGGGTTTTTGGGGAGGGAGGAAGATATTCTATACTTTTTCAACTCACACTCAGTTGCATCTCCTCTCTGACTGGAGGGCTGAAGGGTGGAACACTAACTTCCTCTCAAAGCCTTCTTTTATAGACAACCATTTATGACAACTTCCTGGTAGCTCCATTTTCCATTAGCTCCTCTGTATGGCTTAGACTCCAGGGAACATCATACCCCTGTACCAGATTCCCCCAATGTGCCCCCCACTCCCAGTTTTTCAGCTCCTTTTTGTGTGTTCTTCCCTCATTAGATTATAAGCATCTTGAGGGCCAGCACCATCTCCTTTTTTTCTTATTTGTATTGCCAGTGCTTAGCACAGTGTTTGGTACATAGGTGCTTAATAAATATATATTGAATTTATTGAATGTATCTCCACTGATGCCTATCTCTACCACAAAGAAGCTATTGCCCCCCTTGGGTAACTATGTCTTCTTTCCCACTATCATTCCTTCTACTGCCATCTGATGCTGCCACTCCAATGTTGGTCACTAGTGGGACCTCTTACGGGATGTCTGCATCTCTAGAACTCAAAAGCTTGCCTGAGCATTCCCATCTCAAAGTACTCATTTTCCAAAGATAAGTGGAGAATAACACAGAGTCAGTCATGTGCTAATAAGAGCCCTGGCCATGTGCAAGACAAGGCTGATCCCCTTCCCACAACACTCTCGGGACCAGCTCAAAGTAATCTTACCTCATCAAGGATGCAAAGGGAAAGGACAGAGAGACTGAGAGGCTACTCCTTTTATATGCAAGTACGTTTACAACTCGGCACTCCTAAGTCAGATCTTAAGTCTCCACAGCCAATTTGAAGGTTGTTTCATCATCAGACAGGACCAACCTTTGAGTTATCACATCCAGAAACTAGCTCCCCTCAAATTTCCACTTGGACTGCAATGAGATAGGGAATATGGTACATGCTCAAAGGACTGGCCCTCCATAGGTCAGTCCACCTCTCTTATACCACTGTTATCTACCATATTTATGTCAAACTCCTAAATTAGGCCACAAATTTTATGATGTCAGGGATCTTCTCTAAACATACCACAGTCGGGGCAGCTAGGTGGTGCAGTGAATAGAGCACTGACCCTGGAGTCAGGAGGACCTGAGTTCAAATCTGGTCTCAGACACTTAATACAAAAACTAGCTGTGTGACCTTGGGCAAGTCATTTAACCCCAATTGCCCTACCTTCCTCCATCCAAAAAAGCAAAAAAATGAAATAAAATAAAATAACCAGAACCCAGTTCTGTGCTTCATTGTCATCAACATTAAATAAATGCCAATTGAACTCAATCATTGTTCACCTATTTCTCTTTCAATACAGTTTTCAGTCGTATTTCTGTCCCTGATAGTTCTTCTCTGCATAAGCTTCAATATTGTGGAAAAACACAAGATTATGGATTGAAGCTATGGATGTCTTAAAAAATGCACACACCCTGTTTCTTTATTTTTTTTCTTTTTCATCTTTTTTTGGGGGGTGGGGAAGGCAGGACAATCAGGGTTAAGTGACTTGTCCAAGGTCACATGGCTAGTAAGTGTTAAGTGTCTGAGGCTGGATTTCAACTTAGGTTGTCCTGACTCCATGGCCGGTGATCTATTCACTGCACCACCTAGCTGCCCCTGTCCTGTTCCTTTAAAGGTGCAGAATATCTTGTTCTGGAAATGGGTACTTGAAATAAAATAGTCTACTCTGTCCTGGAGTTCAGCTAATGTTAACGTTGGCTGTTGTTATGATTGATTTAAATTCTTGTTAAAGCTACAGAATGAGAACTGAGAGCAGTACAAAAAAAAGAATGGATTTACCCTCTGGTCCTAGCTGCCTAAATAAAGGACTTTTTACTTTATTTCCAGATTCCTGCTTGCTTCAAAACCCCATCCTCACAAACCCACTGAGATTAGTGAGTGATGACTCCTCAGTGCGTCATCTTAGAGGTGGTTCCATGGTACACAGAGCACCAGACCTGAAATCAGAAAGACTCATCTTTATGAGTTCAAATCCAGTAGCTGTGTGATCCTGAACAAGTCATTTAACCCTGTCTGCCTCAGTTTCCTCATCTGTAAAATGAGCTGGAGAAGGAAATAGCAAGGCACTCCAGTATCTTTGCCAAGAAAATCTCAAATGGGGTCACAAAGAGTCAGACATGACTGAAAAACAACTGAATTATTATTGTTCCAAAATCATAGATGCCAGAACTAGAAAAGATTTTCCTGATAAGTCCAACTTTCTCATTTTATATAGGAGGATATTAAGGCCCTGGAGAGGTTAAGTGAATTTGTCTAAGACCATTTCAATAATATATAGTAGAGTCAGGTTATCTGACTTCAGGGTCAAAGTTCTTTCCACTAAACCATGCTGCCTTCCAAAGGGCTTCTTGGAGCTTGAGTCCATCACTAAATGAAATAACTTTCAGGCTTTGGAGCTTCCACAAATAGGATAAATGATTGCTAAAAAAAAAAAAAAAGTAAATAGGAGAGAACCAAGTTCAAAGTACTGATTCAAGCAGTAGAGAATTCAATCTTATCTACTAATCCATACTCTTTGGGTGTTGTTGCTCGATTAGCTATAAACCCTACCTACATTATCAGGCTCTTCCTTCCCTATATTATTGAATAAGATCACAAACGTAGTTTAAGCACAATTTGTGTAGGAGTTTTCATTGTTTACAAACAAAATATGGGCCCACAAGCATGGTTGTTTAAAGTGGGGGGGGAGATAATTTTAAAATTCATTAATAAAAATATGGCCCCCAGATCAAGAAAGTTAAGAATTTCATTGGAATTTGCCTTGGACACCTCACTGATGCCAAGATTCACTGCATCCATAGTCTTTGCCTCAGTTGCCAGCCCGGGGATTCTAAACATCACAGAATTTTCGATGTTCAAACCCAAGTCTTGCCACTTACTTCCTGTGGAGTCTTGTTGACATCACTCAGTCTCCCCGGGCTTCAGTCTCTTCTTTTGCAAAATGAGAGCTCTGGACTAGATCTCAAAAATGCTTCCAGCTCTAAATCCTTGATCAAAAACAAAAGTGAGGGTGATTTGGCATGACTATTCTTTTTTTATTAGACACAAATTCAAACTAGGGATTTAACCATAAACCATGATAATCATATGACAAAGAATTTCATCAAAACATCAATTTACTGTAGTCCATTTAAATAAACAAACAGATGTTATTGTCTTTTACCCACACAGTGAAGATCCGATGCACCAAAAGGACAAAATGGGCTTAACATTTCATTTCAAGTCATTCAGCATTATCAGTTTTTAAAGAACTAGAAATACTTTAAAGCAAACATTGAAAATAAATCAGGCTTGTTTGACAAGTTGCACTCATGCTGATGAAGTTTCAATCTACTTAGCGGTTTGGGATTTGCCCAAAAGTCCCAATGAAAATAAAGCAAACCAAAACTGAACAATTCTCAGAAAAATCTCAATGTAAAAAGCTTGCTAGATATCAGAAGGGTCATCATCATCATCCCCCATATTATCAAACTGGCATTTGTCATCATCGCCAGAACCAAATTATCTCTTTGATTTACATTTGCTCTCAAAGTTTCCCATTTGCCTTGAGACCTCTTGTTTCACCTGCGTCTTATTTTAGTACAACATCAGCTTTGTTTTCCTGGTAGTCTCAGTGACCGTAACATCCAATGTATTTATCCAAATCTGTTTTCTTCGTTTCCCTTTGACATGTCATAACCTCTTTATACCATCAAAATACATTGCTTCAAATAAAACAGTTCCCAATATTTAGATCACCCGGGCATATTCTCATCCCTCTTCCTTGAACATATAAACTCTTTTTCCCCCCTCAGGCTTATATTTATCTTTACCTCTGCATCTATTTTTCCTTCCCTTACTTTTTGTTTTTAGTCCATATACATATATATATATATATATATATATATATATATGAGTCCATATATATATGAATATGGTCTCCAATTATATTCTTCACTCCTGAAAGACATGAATCTTCTGAAAGGCTGGATCAAGGGGAGGCAGCCACTTCAAGGGGAGTACAAAGGGAGGCACGTACACACGTGTGTGTGGGGTGTGTGTGTGTGTGTGTGTGTGTGTGTGTGTGTGTGTGTGTGTTTGCAGGAAGTTCTGGAGGGGAAATGAGAAACGAGCCCCATGACTGGTTCTTAGTGAACCTATGTTGGTTTTTGGTAATCATCACTTTCTTTGATAATTGCTCACAAACTGTTTTTCAGGCTCTACTTTTTCCTCCTAGAAATTAGGATAACATTTGCTCCATTTTTCTATCTTTCTTGCTTCCTACAATTTCTCGAGGATCATTGAGAGAAGCTCTGGCTACAGGTAACCTCCACATTTGCTCACTTTCTTTTTAGAAATACTCATTTTCTTTTTATTTGAAATAGGAAAAATTCAGGATCATGAATCTTAGAATCATAAAATACTAAGACCTAAAGGAAACATGAGAGATCAGTTGTCCAACTTTGTAATATAAAATGGGTAAAAAGAGATAGGGAAGGTGATATGCCCAAGAACATACAGCTAGCTGGTGCTCAAGCTAGAACAAGGATCCTTTCTCTGACTCTAAATCCTGTGGGCTTAGAAATTAGAAAGGATTCTAATTAGATTAGGATTCTAATAATTCTAATTAGAATTAGAAAGGAGAGGAAGAAAGATAATTTAGTGACTCAGAACCTTTCCTCTATGTGTTATCTGTAAGCAAAGATGACACATTCAAATCCATCCTCAACTCAGCTGCCAAAGGGATCTCTCTAAAGCCCAGATCTAACCACTTTGTTCCACTATTCAATAAACTCCATTAATCTCTATTAACTCCCAGAATCACATATAAAATCCTCTGCATGGCTTTTAAAATTCTTCCCAACCTGGTCCCTTCCTACTTTTCTAGCTTTCTTATGCTTTATTACATTCCTTATACACACGCCATCTCTCCCCCTGGATAGAGTGTAAGTTCCTTGAGGATTTTATTTTTCGCTTTATATTCCTAAGGAAAGTCCCTGACACATAGTAGGCACTTAACACATTCTTGGTGGTTGATTGATTTTATTTACCCTAAGTTGAGAATTTGTTCATCATGACAGTATTAATGTCAAAGAGTCATATTTTTTCATTTTCAATGACATTCTTCAGTGAAGGATTTTTGGAAAGTTGTGGCTTATTTATTGAATTTGCAGAGGAGCCAAAGCTGGGAAAGATGGTCCTTACTGGGAGGATAGTCCTTATCATTCAACTGAAACTCCTCTCTTCAAAGTTACTATCAATCTTTTAACTGTCAAATCTAATGGCCTTTTCTCAATCTTCATCCTTCTCGACTTCTCTATGGTCTTTGACATGGCTGATCACTCTCCCCTCCTCCTTGATGTTCTCTTCTCTCTGTTTCTGTAACACAACTTTACCCTGTTTCTCCTCCTTCATATCTGATGGCTCCTTCTCCGTCTCCTTTGCTGGATCTTCATCCAGTCATGGCTGATAACCTGAGTATCCCATAGGATTCTCACCTCTTCTCTTCACCTTCTATCTATTTTACCTGGTGATTCAGTTATCATCTCTACGTTGATAATTGTACTCAAATGGACTTATTCAACCCTAAGCACTCTGCTAATCTCTAGCCCTAACCTCTGCTAACAACTCCAAATGGAGGTCCCATAGTCACCTTAAATACGTCATGTCCAAAAATGCACTCATAATTTCCCCCCTTTCAAAACTCACTCGTCTTCCTAAGCTCCCTATTACTGTTGAGGAGGGTACTACCATCCTCCCAGTCATCCAGGCTCTCAACTTCAGTATTTTCCTCAACTCCTCAGTATGTCTCATTCCCTATATCAAATATATTGCCAAGTTCTGTACATTCTACCTTCCTGTCTCTCATGTATGCCACCTTCTCTCCTCTGATACTACCACCACCCTGATGCAGAGACTCCCATTATCTCATATCTGGACTATCACCTACTAATTAGCCCCCTGGTCACAAATTTCTCCACACTATAATTCATCCTCCATTCACTTATCAAAGTGATCTTCCTGAAACACAGCTCTAAACATCTCTCTCTCTGTCTCTCTGTCCCTCTCTCTCTCTGCCTCTCTCTGCCTCTCTCTGTCTCTGAGTCTCTATCTCTGTCTCTCTCTCTGTCTCTCTGTCCCGCTGCCTCTGTCTCTCTGCCTCTCTCTGTCTCTGTCTCTGTCTCTCTCTGTCTCTCTCTCTTTCTCTCTCTCTCT
>JAQQSW010017141.1:0-11525 GCA_028646575.1 Pseudocheirus occidentalis | reverse complement strand
ACTGAGAAAAGAGATGGAGTTTTCCTGAGACCAGAATCTGGTGAAGGTCACCCAGAAGATCAATATTCCTTCTGGGTACTAGCCAGCTGAACTACTGGAGGGCTGAAGAAGCATGACCAGGATAAGACTTTGTTCATGGCCTGGCTGATCCTTGAGTTCCAGGCAAGAGATGTGGTGAAGGCTTTGAGATGTGCTGGACTCTGTGAACTTCAGTGTATGCCAGGGATTGCCCTGAGGACTGGACAAGGACCTGGGAGCTGTCTACCTCTGAGGACTAGATGAGAACCTGGCAGCTGTCTGCTTCTGAATCCAGGTGACTGTTTGGTGGATTCAGGAGGGAGCTGGGACCATGGAAGTGGATCCAGGAAATCAGAGAGACCACCCCAAGTGAAGATGAAGAAAAGGCCTCCCCAGGGACAAAACTGAGGTTTGCTGGACACCAAGGGGTGGAGGGTTTGTGTGGTTTTCTAATGACTGTACTAGTAATTAATGATAGTTAGAATTGGGAATCTGGATTAGTGACTGATTAAATTAACGGCTGCCCCATGAGTGCAAGTTTGATTATTGTATTGTGAATTGACTAAATGATTAAGTGAGAAGGGTTTCCCCCTTAGGGAAACCAGATGATTATTCTTTTGTTCTTTGTTCTATATATTGTGGCCACTGTAGAGAAAACTGTGTGGTCATTCTAATGTTAAGCTGTTATGAACACTATACTGTGATTTTCTGTAATAAGATGTAATATTGTAAATATTATATTGTAAATACTGTACTGAACCTTGATTTGTAATGGAATAAACAGAGCATTCACTATTACTGTGTAATCCGAACCTTAAAAGCTGTTCACAGTAGCATTCTGTTGGGAATCTGCTTGTGCATGGTGTTACAATATATTGTAATGACACAGTTAGGATAACACATGATTTAGGATCAGCAACATTAAAGGATCTAAGGGCTTGGAATACGATATTCCAGAGGGCAAAAGAGCTAAGATTACAACCAAGAACCACCTACTCAGCAAAAACTGAATATAATCCTTGTAGAGGAAAAAAATGGACTTCAAAGACCAGAGTTGAAGAGAAAATCTGCCTTTCAAATACAAAATGCAAAAGACGCATAAAAAGGTACACAAAACAGAGAAATCATAAGGGATTTGACATGGTTAAACTTCCTCATGCTCCTACATGGGAAAACATTTCTAAATCCTAAGTACTTTCTAATTATTAGGGCAGTTAGAAGGAGTATACATAGAAAGCAGAGTGTGAATCAAATGTGAAGGAATCATCTAAAAAAAATAAAATTATGGGATGAGATAGAAGGTAGCACTGGGAGAAGGGGAAAAGAGAGGAAGAAGAGGATAAATTATATGACTATAAAAGAGGTCTGAAAGACTTTACAGTGGAGAAAATGGGGGAAGCAGAGACAGGAACACATGAACCTTACTTTCATGAGAACTGATTCAAAGATAGAATAACATACACACTCAGTTGGGTGCAGAAATCTACCTTACCATACAGGAAAGTAGGAAGAAGGAGATGGGGAGGGCGGGGAGAGCTGATGCAAGACAAGGCAGTTTGGGGGAGGTAAAAGTCAGAAGAAAAACACTTTTGAGCAGGGACATGGTAAAAGGAAAAGAGTGAAAGTAGGATAAATGGGGGGAAACAGATTGGAGGGAAATACATAGTCGATAATCATTACACTGAAAAAATATTTTATAGTGAATTTCTCTGATAAAGACTTCATTTCTCAAACATATAGAAAACTGAATCAAATTTATAGAAAGAGTCATTCCTAGATAAATACTCAAAGGATAAACAGGCAGTTTTCAGACAAAGAAATCAAACCTATCTATATTCATATGAAAAAAATGCTCTCATTGCTGATGAGAAAAATGCAAATTAAACAACTTTGAGCTACTACCTCACACCTGTCAGATTAGCTAATATGAGAGAAAAGAAAAATGACAAAAGTTGGAGAAAATGTGGGAAAATTAAAACACTATTCCATTAGTGAAGTTGTATACTGATTCAATCATTCTGGAGAATAATTTGGAACTATACCTAAAGGGTCATTTTAAGAAGGGCTATAAAACCTTTGACCAAGCAATACCACTACTAGGTCTGTATTCCAAGGAGATTTAAAAAAAAAAAAAAAAAAAGGAAAATGACCTATGTGTACCAAAATATGTATAGCAGGTCTTTTAAGACAGGAAAGAATTGGAAACTGAGGGGATGTCCATCAACTGGAAAATGGCTGAACAAGCTGTATATGATTGTGATGGATTACTGTTTTGTTTTAAGAAATGATAGGCAGGATGCTCAGTAAAACATGGAAAGGAAAACATTGTACACAGTAACAGCAATACAGATGATCTACATCGAATAACTTAGCTATTCTCAGCAATACAATGATCTAAAACAATTTTGTAGGACTTATGATGAAAGGTGCTGTCCATCTCCAGAGAAAGAACTGGTAGTATCTGATACTTCAAACCAAAGATACTTTCTCTTTGTTTTGTTTTACTGTCAAACTTACATGGAAATGTGTTTTGCATGACTACACACACATATATAACCTATGTCAAATTGCTTCCTGTAGCAGCAAGCACCCTAGCAAATCCAAGATGGCGCTAGCACAGGTTTTTACATCAGCTTTTCTAAATGAAAGCAACTCAAAAAGGACTAACAATTTTACTTTAATCCAAT
This sequence comes from Pseudocheirus occidentalis, assembly GCA_028646575.1. Lineage (NCBI taxonomy): Eukaryota > Metazoa > Chordata > Mammalia > Diprotodontia > Pseudocheiridae > Pseudocheirus > Pseudocheirus occidentalis. The sequence continues at coordinate 8,820 of JAQQSW010017141.1, read as the reverse complement.
ATATAATTTATCTAGTTCCAGGGAAAAAGTCAGCACCCTGAACTTCAGAGAACACAAACACAAATTACAAGCAGACAAAAAAATACAGAGAAATCCAACAGACAGGACTTCTAGCTGCCTGATCATCATACACATACACCCGGATTTTCAAAGAGGTGTATACACACACACACACACACACACACCCTTCTTCAGGGTCAGAGAACATAATAACCCTCCTGACCCACTTGACTATAAAGTAAATAGTTGTGCCTTACTGAAAAAGAAGCTTCCCTTAAGCAAGCTTCTCCTGTGGGCTCTGCTCTACCCTCCAGCAAACTCCTCCCACCACAGGCTCCCTGTGACCACATTCAGCCTATTAAGGGGCAGAGTATATTTTCAAGTCAGGGAAGGCTCTCAAATTCACTTAGGGCTTATTAAGGGGCAGGGAACATCATCATCAAATTCCTCCTCAATAAGGAGGAGAGGAGGACAGAAGAGAATCTGGAACTCAAAATTTGAAGGAAACAAATGTTAAGAAATAATTGGGGGGGACCGTGGGAATGTCATTGCCAGACGGGTACTATGAGCCGAGTTCGGGAAGGAAAGTTTTTGGGTTCCACTAGGCATCTTCGATCTGGGGCCCTGAGTCGCCTGCAGACCCAGCACCAGCCCTGCACTTATGCTAGCTGCCACTGTAACCAGGAGAAGAAATAATGTCCCTCAGACCACATCTCTTGCACCTCCGCCACTGGTGCCTGCAACCACCGTGCTTCCCTAACCCCACTGGGGAGTCCAGAAAACACTATCAAAACAGCATTTTGGAAGCAAGTCCAAGAAGGGCTAGAAGAAGTTTGGTTGGGACTCCGTTCTCTGGTGGCTAAGGAGAAAAGGATAAAGAGAAACCAGAGGTGATGACCATGTCCAGCCCCAGAGGAAGAGGAGGGGGTGTCAGCACCCCAGTCTCTTTCCCCCTTCCACTCCCACTTCTAACTTTCCACGTCCCATGGATATCTTTTGTAAAGTAATAAAAGCTGTTTATAAAATAATAATAATAATAATTGGGAAAAAAATAAAATATTAAGTAAGACATAAAAAAACCAAAACCTTACTACTGAGCTCAAGATCACTTGGAAGAGGCTTACGGCACTGTGATAAGGCAAAGACCAGGCAGACAACATTATCTGGGAAAATAAACCCCTATCATTGCAAAGAAATTTTATTTTCATGTTCAGCTAGTAGAGGAGACTGGACCTAACATAAATGCCATATATTTACAAAGAGTAGAGTCTGAATTTTTATTGTATTAGTAACAGTTATTATCCTCACTTAACATGAAAGGAACTTAAGGTACAAAATGATTAAGTGCTCTCTGGGTTCCTATTTTCCAGATGTCACCCTAAAACTTCCTGTTTTAAATAGTCTGTTACTTGTTGAATAACACACCACATGAACACAGAGAAATAGAGATGTCTCTGTAGAAAGTGCTAGACTTGAAAGTCAGTGAGTCGGGAGTACAAGCCCAGCCTCAGACACTGAACAGCTAGGCAAGTAACTCGCCCTTCTTGGTCTCAGACTCCTCACCTCTAAAATGTGGATGATGACAATAATAGAGGCTCAAGAGAGAAAATACACATGTAAGCCACTTTGCAAACCTTAAAATGTTATGTAAATACTAAGCCATTAATATTATTGTAATTACTATTAATAATACTGTATTATTAATATAATTAATAATATTAATTATTATATTTTTAATTATTTAATTACAGGTAATGATAGCTCTCTGTATAACAAGACCTGTTTTCATCTAAGAAGAAGAGATTTTAGAAAATTTGTTCCTGATTTCAACTAGCCATTCGATCATCCATTTTCTCCTCTTGTACTTTCCTTAATATTGGGGGCAGGGGCAGAAAAGAAGGAAGAAGAAGTGAGAAAGGGTGGGAGGGAAGGAGGAAAGAAAATGAGTGAGAGGGCAAGTATAATGATGGGAGGGAAGGAGGAAGGAAGGTGGAAAGGACTGAGTATTGAAGTGTTTTTCTTCTTGATTCCCAGGTTCAGTCTTCCATTATGCTTCCATGCCTCTTAACACCAAATATCATTAACATTTCACTATTACTTAGAATTTGAAAGAATATCTTCTTTTTGTGTGTGTATCTGTATTAGAAGCAGCCTATTCTGAGGGACCCGATCAAAATACTGCATCGATATATTCACTCCCTTAACCTTGGCCAAAGAATCACACTTGGGCTTTTTTCTTATCATTAGTTTCTTCTGCCACTTGATCTTGATCAAGTGGTTTGAGAGAGAGGAATGAAAAAGTAAGAATTTGTTTAAGAGGTTCTTAGGGTGTAGGGGGGATTGAGGAAGGGAATTCCCTGATATTTTTCACTGTAAAAAGTGCCTATGACACCAGTAAAGACTACTCTCTTTCTAACCTTCAACTAGGCATGATGTTCTTGTCTATTAAAGCCCTGAATCAGCTAAAGAGTCAAGATCAAGTTCATCCATGTTCACAGAAGGGCATCTGGCCAGAGCAGTCAGCAGTCTGCCTACTTCCTATGGCCCAAAATTTCTCCCAGATGCCAACTACTCTGAACTTTAGGCTTTAGCAAGAAAGGAAAAAAGACAAGTTTTCTGCTTTCAGTTGTTTTTTCATTTAGTACCTCAGCTTCCACCTTGAACTGACACTGGGCACAACTGGAGGGGGAAAAGGTGAACGGCTTGCAAAAAGTTTTTAGAAAATTATTAATCTTGTAAAAATGTTATTTCTGGGGCGGCTAGGTGGCACAGTGCATAGAGCACCGGCCCTGGAGTCAGGAGAACCTGAGTTCAAATCCGGCCTCAGACACTTAACACAAAAAACTAGCCGTGTGACCTTGGGCAAATCACTTAACCCCAACTGCCCTCCAAAAAGCCAAAAAAAAAAAAAAAAAGTTATTTCTAAGGTTTTGATAAGCCTTGCCTTGTTTTTACTGCATACATATCTCTGACACCTCTTCTTTCCTCTGCTCCAAGTATTCTAAGGCTTAATAAAAAAAAAAAAAAAAAAGACAACCACTTGACTACAACAATATTTCTTATGCTAGAATCATGATTCTTAGGGGGATATTTCAAAGATGACAAAGTGTCAATGTTAATTTTAATCTAATATATTCTATCAAAATTGCCTGCTTCCTTTCCTAGTCACCTGACCACTGGCTTATTTTCCATCAGCACTTGAAGATATCGTGTTGTAAGAGTGTACATAATGGAGGATTTGATGTCAAGGGAACTGGGTTCAAATACTAGCTCTGCCACTTCTATAAGATGTTGTGCAGGTCTACTCCAAGTCCGTTTCCTCACTTATAAATGAAGGGAGCTAGACTAGATAACCTTTCTGACCTGGAAGGGATTTTATGGGCCCAACTCCCCCATTTTACAGATGAGAAAACAGAGGCTCAGAGAGGTTATGTGACTTGACCACAGTCACACAATTTCTTTGTGGCTGAAGTAGGGTTTGAATTCAGGCAGTCCTGACTCTAAGTGCTCTATCTAGCACATGCTGCCTTGTCAATTTCACAGGGTTGTTTGATTCTTAATATAATTTAAGGTTATGCTATATAAATAAAAGTAACATCATTCCTATGAAAAATCAGTCAATAAGCATTTAAGCACCTGCCATGTGTCAGACATTGTGCTAAGTGCTGAAAATACAAAAAAGTAAAAGGCAGTTCTACCCCCTGGAAGAGATCACAAAATATCAGGTGATAGTATAAAATTTTTTTAAAGGTGATGCGACAAATTCTATCCAAGATGATTGATACGGATACCATTCCATGTATTTTCCCTTTTTTTAGCCTCTGAACATGGCCCATTCACAGCTAGATTAAGCTAACTGCAATTTCAAAATTCTTTACAAACTTATCTAGCACACTGAGCTTGGCTTTATTTTCCATTAAAGAAATGAATTAAAATGTCATTCAGTCATCAGGCTGCAACCTAAGATTAGTTATGAGAATAAAACTTCCAGACAAAAGTTACTAAAGACAAGGAACCTTTCAAGGCTGAGAAGAATTACAGGCCATGTCAGTTATATTCAATAAAACTTTCCAGGAGTTTAAAAAAAAAAGGCATAGAATTTGAGTCTATATTAACATTCTGTTGCCCTCTTATTTTTACCACCAACACAGAATGATAAAGATCAAGGCAACCTCGGAAAAATTTTTTTTAATTCATTTGCATTAATTTAGCAAGTGAGAGCCATTATGAAAAAATTTCCTCTTTACGGTACTTGCACACAATGTCAGTGTTGTCTAGTATTGTTCTTTCCTCTTAACTAATCCCTACAGTCATGGTCCACAATTAATTGCTGACTTCAGTAGGAGGGCATTCCATGACCTGAATCCAATGCTGGGAAGGATATCAGAGCTGGATTTGTTACAGTCATAAAAAGCTGAGGCTGGAAGGTCTTAACTTGAAGGATTCTTAATCTTTTTCATGTCATGGACCTTTTGAGAATCCAATGAAATCTATGTATCCTTGCTCAGAACATTTCTCATAATCCCCACCCTCTTCCCCCAGGTTAACAACCACTAATCTAAGCCAATCTTTTTATCTAACAAAAGAAGAAAGTTTGGCCTATAGTGAGTGGATAAAGCCCAGACTGGAAACCAGGAATCCTAACTCCTAGGCCAGTGTTCTTCCCAGTGAACCTTCAATCAGTTATATAACCTAATAGTTGGTCTAAAAAAAGAAAAATACCCAAAGATACCCTATGGAGTGTATGTATTATTCCCTCCTTAAGCCAAATCCAATGAGAGTAAGGTTGACTCATTCCCTTTCACTTTCCTGCTCTTCCTCTCCACTGTAACAGCTTTCTCTTACCTCTTTTATGTGAGATGATTTACTCTATTTTATCTCTCCCTTTCTCCTTCTACTAATATATTCCTCTCACCTCTTAATTTTACTTTTTAGATATAATCCCTTTATATTAACACTAACCCTGTGCCCTCTGTCTACATATACATATATACACATATACACAAATACAACTATCCTAATGCTGAGAAAAGTCTCATGAGTTACAAATACAGTCTTTCTATGTACGAATATAAACAGTTCCTTATGATTTCTCTTTCCTGTTTACCTTTTCATGCTTCTCTTGATTCTTTCATTTGAAAGTTTATCTGTTCAGCTCTGGTCTTTTCATCAGGAATGCTTGAAAGTCCTCTATTTCATTGACCATTTTTTTCTCCTGAAGTATTATACTCAGTTTTGCTGGATTCTTGGTTTTAATCCTAGCTCCTCTGACCTCTGGAATATGGTGTTCCCAGCCCTTCAATCCCTTCATATAGAAGCTGGTAGACCCTGTGTTAGCCTGATTGTGTTTTCACAATACTCAATTTGTTTCTTCCTGACTGCTTGTAATATTTTCTCCTTGACCTGGGAACTCTGGAATTTGGCTATGATATTCCTAGGAGTTTTCTTTTGGGGATCTTTTTCAAGAGGTGATCAGTGGAGTCTTTCCATTTCTATTTTACCTTCTGGTTCAAGAATATCAAGGCAGTTTTCCTTGATAATTTCTTGAAGGAAGATGTCCAAGCTCTTTTTTTTTATCATGGCTTTCAGATACTCCAATAATTTTTTAATTATCTCTCCTGGATCTATTTTCCAGGTCAGCTGTTTTCTCAATAAGATTTCACATTGTCTATTTTTCACACTATTTTTTTGTTTGCTTGGGTCTATTTTATAATATCTAGATTTCTCAAAAAGTCATTAGCTTCCATTTCCTCCATTCTAATTCTGAAGGAATGATTTTCTTTAGTGAGCTTTTAGAGCTCCTTTTCCATCTGGCCAATTCAGCTTTTTAAGGCATTCTTCTCCTCCTTGGCTTTTTGTACCTCTTTTGACATTTGAAATAGTCTATTTTTCAAAGTGTTATTTTCTTCAATATTTGGGGTGAGGGTCTCCTTTAGCAAGCTGTTGACTCATTTTTCATGATTTTCTTGCATCACTTTCATTTTTATCCCCAATTTTTCATCTCTTACTTGATTTTCAAAATCCTTTTCAAGCTCCTCCATGACCTGCAACCAATTCATATTTTTCCTGGAAGCTTCTGATGCGAGAGTTTTGACCTTTCTTCTGGTTCTATGTTTTGATTCTCTTTGTCACCAAAGGAAGAGTCTGTCTGATTTCTTTTCCTCTATTTGCTCATTTTCCCAGCCAATTACTTGTCTTTGGAGCTCCTTGCCACAGTAGAACTCTGCTTCCAGAGTGGAGAGTGCTGTGTCCCAAATTTCTAGGGTTTTGCGCAGCTGTTGTCAGAGCAACTTCTAGGCACCTGCCTCAGAACTGTAAGGAAGACTCCCTCTCCACAGCCACCACAAACTCTGCCACACTCCTCCTCACCCCAGGACTGCCACCCAAGACTGCAACCCAGATCCAAGCAGGGCAAAGCAAGAGAATTCTGCCTCAGTGCCAGCAAAAAGATTCTTGCAATTGCCCTCTGATCAGTCACTTGAACCCCCACCCCGTCCCCCCATCATCTGTGGGCCTGAAGCTGCAGAAACAGCTGCTGTTGCTGCTGCTGCAGCTGCCACACCTCCGCCATCCCAGGTGCAGGGGCTGGACCGCCCTCTTCTCTCACTCAAGTCCAATAGGTTTTCCTCACTGGAACTTTTACTTTCTCTTTGACATTTGTGGGTCAAGAAGTCCAGAAACGGCCACAGCTGCCAGGGATTCAGTCCCCTGAGATCTGCTCAGGCCCAGTCTGTGTTGGTGCAGCTCCCAGCCCAGTGTGATAGATCATTCCTTTTGGCCCACCAGGCTCTCCTCAATTCAGGCTTAGCTTCTTGATTACTACAAACATCCTGAACTTTAAGTTCCCACACTGAAAATGGGAAACTTTACTCAGTGAAAGCTTGCACTAGAAGGAAACCAAGAGGTTCACAAGCTTCAGACCATTTTCATTTTACTTCCTATTATCTGACCAAAGAAGTACCTAACCAAATTTAGAAAATTTTCAAGAGACCTATTAAAATTTGCCATTAACATATTCTTCAGGTATAGCAGGTCTGCCCAACATATGACCCATGGGTGGCATGCTGTACAGGCCTGTTTTACATCCTCTACATTTTTCATGGTTCGTCCAAAATATTTACACAGGCCAAATGTTGTACAGGCCTGTGGTAAGAGTATTTGGGTATAAATTTCTATCAGTATCACTTTACAATTCACCCAATACAAATGAGCCACCTTTGTATTATTCATTTCCTCAGTACTATATAAGGGAGACGTATACATCTCAAACTTCTGATAACAGAATGTAAGGTCCTTGAAGGCAGGTACTGCTTCATTTTATGTTTTTATCCCCAGCATCCAGCATGTTCCCTGGAATAGAGGTGCTCTTAGTAAGTCTTTACTGAATTTAATGAAGATGGACATTTTCAACTTTATACAAATAATCAGAAATTATACTACCAAGGAAAAACTCTAGTCCCTCACTAGCCCATAAAGGAATGGGGACCCCATTCCTTCAAAGATTATTCAGCATTCTAATAAAACTAAAGTGAGTGTCTATCACCAATAATTTGCATATTTAACACAAACCTTCAAATACCTAAGTCTAAAAGAATGAATGGTGAGTGGAGTGGGATTACAGATTTAAAGAGCTTGTCAGAACCTTAAAAAGTTTCTCACTCCACATGAGAATTAAATGATTAGACCACAGTCATAAAGGTAGCAAATGGCAGTCAGGACTAGAAGAATCTAGCTTTATGGCTCCTAGTCTACTATTCTAATAATCAGAAAATACCTAAAATTAAATGTCAGATCTGATTAAATAATGAACTATATTTCAGTATTTGGGTTTTTTCTCTTTAATATAAATTTTTTAAATTTGTTTTCGTGTTTACATCATTCATTTCCATGAGATTTTTGAGTTACAAATTTTCTCCCTGCCTTTCCCCTACCCCAATCCCAAAACAGTAATCCCACTGTAAAGGCCCTCCCCTGATCTGCTCTTTAACTTTCTGGTAGGGCAAAGAGGGTGTCCCTACACGAGCCCCTGAATATCTTAAATTCCCAGTTGCATGTATTGCAGAACTTTAGATTCTAGATTCTTTTGGTTCCTCCCCTGTCACCCACCGCCACTGGAAGGACAAGCAATTCAATACAGGCTGTGCATGTGTAATTACACAGGACATCTTCACAGTGGACATACTGTGACAGACTGATCATATGTCCCTTCTTCCTATCCCACCACCCCCTTGTTCCGCTCTCTATCTTGTCCCTGTGCCTTTACTGAAGTGTGTGCTTCCAGCATCCCTCCCCCAGACACTGCCCTCCCCTCCATCATCCCACCTCTCATCCCCATGCCCCCCACTCTCCTGTGTGGCATGATACCCAGAGTTTATGTGATCCCTTCCCCAAGCCAGATTCAATGAGAGTAAATGAGAGTAAAGTTGTAACAGTTATCCCTTGCCTCTTCTATATGGGATGATTAACCCCATTTTGTCTCTCCCTGTCTCCTCTTATTCTAGTCCTCTCCCACCTCAGAATTTCACCTTTTAAAGTATCATCCCTTTGTATTCAATTCATCCTATACCCTCTATATACACATATACACACATGCTCAGATATGTATTCATACACATATATAGCCTCCTAATATAGACATATATGTAAGTAAACATATATATACATTTGTATTCCCTTCCCTTATCATCATACTAAGAAAAGTTTCATAAATTACTATTATCGTTTTTCCATACTGGCATGTAAATAGTTCAACTTTGATAAGTTCCTTATGATTTCTTTCCCATGTTTACCTTCTCATGCTTCTTGTGCTTGATTGTCAGA
>JAQQSW010017140.1:0-11525 GCA_028646575.1 Pseudocheirus occidentalis | reverse complement strand
AATACATATTATACATAATATGTTATATAATATATATTAATATTATATATTACCACTTGGATTGTTGATGATTATATAGTGTCTGAGTAATGACCACAAATATAAATGACATTAGACTCTCAAACAGAAAGCAAAAATGATGTCAAAATGATCGTCCTTAAGCAGACGTTTGATTATGTCAACACTTTTATATCAACTACAGTGACTTCTTATCACCTCCAGAATCAAACATAAGTTTTATTGAAGTCCGTCCATAAGTTTATCTACTCCCTTCCCCAGCCCCTGTGTTCCCAATTATCTTATACCTTATTTTAACTCCCAAACCTCCCCAGTTCTGTAAAAGTGGCCTCCTGGAAGAAAACACTCCATTATCTGACTTCAGAGACTTTGACTGCCTGCCATTTATATCTAGAATATTCTCCCTCCTCATCCCTCCATTCCCTGGATTCCCTTCAATCTCACATAAAATTCTACTTTCTACTAAAAAATCCTGTTCTGATTCCCCCTTTCATGTTCTTGTTTTCCATGGGTGTTTTATATCCAAATTACCCTGTATGTAACTTCCACATACAGAGTTGTTTGCATGTTGTCCCCTCCTTTAGACTGACTTCTTGAAAGCAGGGACCATTTTTTTTAACTTAGATTTTTTTCCCATTTCTTCATATCCCCAGAATATGAATATCCCCACAGTTCATTGCACATAGTAGGAACTTATTAAATGCTTTTTGACTAGCTGAATGACATTGTAGAAAGTTGCTATTGAAATAATGAAGGCCTCGTTAGACTCTTAAATTAATGTCACTGATTCAATTTTTTTGGATCTTTTCTCCTGCCCCCCATCATCCTTAGATTTCAGTCAAACATGGAATGACTTCAATTTCCATCCATCCCTCATAAAGCTGCCAAGTTAGTATTCCTAATTAAGTGTCTGACTATGTCAGGTGAGTTCACTCTCTTTAGAAATATGCAACAGCCCTGCTTTGCTTCACAACTCAAATACTCAATCTCAGCCTTGCATCTAAATTCCCCTACAGTGTGCTTCACATATACCTTCTGGGTCTTATTTCATCTGATTGGCCACTTATATACTGTCTTCCCATCAAACTTCCTGACAGCTGATATCTGGAAATTCCATTCCATTTCTCATCTCTGTATTCTGAAAAAAAAATGGTTCCCTATGCCTGTAAAACACTCTTTCCTCAGAGGATTCCTAGCTCCCTTCAGAGCATGGGTCATATGCCACCTATCACATCGAGTCTTTCCTAATAAAATCATATGTCTACCCTTCAAAGAATAACTCCATGTTGTTTTCATTTAACTACAATATGCTACACTTCAGCCCTAGGAAAAGATAAGCTACTGAAGGGCACAATATTTAATTTTATTTTTGTACCTAAAGAATCTAGCTAGATGCCTGGCACATAGTAGGCACTTTAAAAATAATTGCGCAAAAACAATTGAGTGATTCCAATAATGTAAAGCATACATAATGGGGAAATGTTGTGTACTTTTAGAAATGTTGGGCAGAGTGAGAAGATGTACACACATACCTTTGGGTACCTGTCTTATACACATTTATATCACCATATACATATGTTTTATATAATAAATATTTTCTACTTGGCTTGTGTTTCACCCATATTTAAGTATAGTAAATACCAAAACAGCTTCCTGTGAATATACCAATTAGAGAAAAAGTGCAGCTGGGTGAAACAGTGGATTGAACTCTTGTCCTGGAGTCAAGAAGACTTGAGTTCAAATCTTGCCTCAGAAAGCCTATTGAGTAACCCCAGGCAAGTCACTTAACTCTGTCTCAGTTTTCTATAAATGAATCTTAGAAGGAAATATCAAACCACTTGTTTCCTTGCCAAGAAAAGACCCCCAAAAAAGGGTTCCTGAAGATTTGGAAAAGAATGAGTGACTCAACAGCAACATCTTAAATTATAATATCCTTTGGGTTTCAATTGAATCAAATCTCTGAGTTATAAAGAAGTTGTTCAGCTTTCTGTCCCCCAGCTGATTAATTTGCATATTTACCTAGATTCTTGGAAGATGGCTTTGTTCTACTTATTAGTTCCCTGAGTACTAGGTTTCTTGGACAGCACTTTCAAAAGTGTAATTGATTGGCAAGGGGCTAGCTGAACTTCAGTGGAAGAAAATACTAATTCCATGTCAAAAGGAAAAACAAAACAAAACAAAAAAAGAAAATTGTATTGAACCATCTTGAGTGAAGTGGATGAAGACCAAAGGGAATAAGGACCATGGCTTATGAAGACCAAAGCTGAAGATGCAGAGAACAGAAGAAAAAGTAGCTCAGTTGTAATTTCTTAAATTTATCCTATGGGAGATTCAGGCATTTCTTTGTCCCTTCAGGCTGCCTGCTATTTCTGCTATAGCCTAAATCTTCCCCCACTCAGCAACAAATTGAACAAAAGGCTCTTGTGTCAGATTTGGCTCAGCTGCCCTTCTTTGGCATGTGTTCCAAGGGTTTTAAAGGTGCAGGAGACCCTTAGAGAGATTTTGAAAAAATACCTAAGGCACTTATAGAATCTTTGTCCTTTATGCAACATTGTAGTATCATTTGACAATGTCGAGTTTTCATGTAATTCATTTTCCTAAGTTATATTGATACCATTTTTTCTGTACATCATAATCATATACTCATATGCCCCTGTCCCCCATTAAAACTCTCCTTATCAAGAACAGTTAGATAAAATAAAACTACAGAGTGATGAAGTCTTAGAAGGCATATCTTATTCTATACTTCTTTTCTCCCACATTTCTATTTATAGCAGGAAGCTTTTTATTTCTTCCTTCCTTTCTTCCATCCTTCCTTTCTGTCTTCCTACCTTCCCTTCTTTTTTCCTATTCTTTTTCTCTCCCCCTTTTCTCTCTCATTTTCTCTCCCCTATTTTTACTTTCTTTTTAGAACATTTTCTTTTAGTTTTGAGCATCAAATTATTTCTCTCCAACCCAACCCCCACTGATGGGAAGCAAATAATATGCTAGACTTTTTATAGATGAAGTGATGCAATACACATTTCCTTATTAACTTACTGCAAGACAACAACAAGAACAAAGTAGAAAATTTTTGCTTCCATCTGCAATTTAAGTTCATTAGTTCTCTCTCTAGAGGTGAATCACATTTTCTATATTGTATCCTTTGGAATTGTTCGGATCATTGCATTTATCAGACAGAATAGGGAAATCTTTCACAATTTGTTATCGTTACAATATTGCTATTATTGTGTACCATGCTGTGCTGGTTCTACCTGCACGACCTTACATCAGTTAATCTAAGCCTTCCTGGTTTTTTGAAAACCATTCCTACTGTATGTTATAACACAATCTTAGCCACAACTTGTTGAGCAATTTTTCCATTAATGTACATGCCTTTAGTTCCCATTTCTTTGACACCACAAGGAGACCTCACACACATACACACACACACACACACAGATATACACACAGATAGATAGATAGATACACACACATATAATATACATATATACATTCAGACACACATATGTGTGCATACATTTGCACACGCATGCACACACATGTATGTATGTGTGTATGTGTGTATATGTATGTGTGTGTATGTATGTTATATCTCCATTTGTTACCTGCAGGTGACAATCTATACCTTTTACTCTTCCCTAATTAATTCTTCATGTCATTCATCACAGCATGTCTTCTAAATCTTTTCACCCCCCCCCTCAGACATTCCAAAGTCCCTCCAGGATGCTATCAATAGATAATTTTTACACATTTCTCTTTTAAAAATTGAGATCATTCACCAACAGTTTTCTTTTCTCCTTTGAGGAGGAATCTTATATCACTCAGATACCTTCTGCCACTATCTCCTTCACCATAGTCTCAAATAAAATAGCCCTTCTCTTTACAAACAAATCTATATGCAAAAGTGATCTCATTTAACCACATATCCTACAGAATGACTCCCTCTGTTTTCCTCACTCTCACTAATCTTCAATCTTTCCCTATCTTCTGGCTGTTTTTCTCCTTCCTCCAAAGATGCCTACATATCTCCCATTCTCATTTTTTTCACTACATTCAGCCATTACATGTACCTATTACCTCATAACTCACTTTCATTTCTGGAGGTAAACTCCTTGAGAACATCCAAGCAATCCATGTTTCCAGTTCCTTTCTTCTCATGCTTTTCTTAACTCTGTATCTAGTTTCATGGCATCATCATTTAACTTAAACCCTTCTCTCCACAATTATCAATGGCATACCAAATGCCAGATGAAATTAATTTTTCTCAGTCATCATCATTATTGTGCTTCATTATTCAAAGTGTTCTTTACACTTTGATTATGTCTTCTCCACCTTCTCTACCCTAGGGCCTCTGGCCACTCTGTATTATTTGATTATGGAACTCATGAGGTCCCATGAATTCAATTATTTTCTCTAGTCTCCCATCTCCAACTGCCTATTTGATATGTTTAACTGGATATACTATAGATATCATGAAATCATGTCATAAATTGAACACATTATCTCTTGTCACCAAGAATTCCACTCATCTAAACTCCCTTTTAAAAGGCTGAGTAAACCACTGGTCTCCTAGACTTCTAGACTTAAAACTCATGTTGTATACTTGTCTCCTTACTTTCATCCTCCTTCCTGAACATATCAAATCTCTTGAAAATCCTATATAATTTGTTCTTTTAACATGTCATCTATATACCCCCTTGTGTCACATGCTGTCCTGAATACTTCACATGTGAACAATTGCAATAATGTTTTAACTGGTCTCCCTATCTCAAGTCCAATTGATTTTCCAGAAGTGCTAGACTCATTAGGTCACCCCCTGCCTTGTTCAATAAACTGCAGTGGCTCCCTACCACCCTCAGGATCAAATATAAATTCGTCTGTTTGCTTCTTGACACTTTATAACTCGGCACCCACTTCCTGTTTTTAGTCTTTTCCAACCTTATTCATCTCTGTGTACTCTATGATCCAAGGAAAATGGTTTACTTGCTCTTCACTCAAGTTACTTCATCCTGTAATGTCAGACATTTTCATTGTTTGAGCCCCATATTTGAAATTATCTTCTTTTTCTTCTCTAACTATTACTTCCCTGGCTTCCTTCATGTTCTAGATAAAGTCCTATCTTATACAAGGAGCCTCTTCTAATATCCCTTAATTCTAATACCTTACCTTTGTTGATTAGTTCCTATATTTCCTGTAATTGTATTAGCTGTAACTACATAATTACTTGTACATACTCCCTTCCCCACCCCCATAGACTAAGAGTTCATTGGGAATGAAAACTGTATTTTGATTGACTTCATACCTCAAGCACAAGGCACATATGACCCATAATATGCACTTAATAAATGATTATTCATTGACTAACTGGCTTACTGTAGTCCACATACTTTGTTAAGCACTAGGTTCCAAAGAAGCACTCAAAATATTACCTGCTACCATGGAGTTCATAGTGGAGGAGGAGGTCACTTGCAAAGTGTAATGGTAATGTAATTTGATTTTGAAGACCCCTTTTTGAATTGGCAAGTAAGCAGGTACTTAGCTCCTAGTATTTAATCAAAACTCTGTGAAAGAAACAGAAGGTATGAACCTCGGTTCCTGACATAACAGGTAGGGGTTCGATAAAAAAGGAAGTAGCTAATTCTGTGTGAATATATGGAAAATCCCCAGAGAGGAAGGGTCACAATTTTTTTGGGACAGAAATGTGGAGGTGGAACAGCTGCTGGTGAGAAATGAGAACCAAGTCAGATTTTGGAGCAAGCCCCATGGAGGCTGAGGACGAGCTGAGAAGACTGGAGAGACAACTGCCACAGCCTCACCCACAGCTGGATAAGGTGATTCTGATTTTTTGAAAAAGCTGAGGAAGACTGAGGAAGCATGACCAGGATGCTAAGACTTTGTGGCTTGATTGAGTCTTGAATTCCTGAGAACAGAAATTGTGAAGGATTTGCGATGGGCTGTACTCTAAGAACTTCAGTGGAGCAGGACCTACGTGAAGAGCTGGAAAAGGAGCTGGGAGCTGTCTGCTTTTGAATCCAGGTGACTGTTTGGTGGATTCAGGTAGGAGCTGCTGCCTTGAGTCAAGATGAAAAACCTGTAAATGAGTATACTTAATAATTGATTACTGAATAAGTGACCGTTTGAATTAAATTAGTGTGCCCCACAAGTGAAAGATTTTGACTATTGTATTTTGAAGTGGTTGAACACTGAGTAAGGAGGCAAGCCTCCTGAAGGATGATTAAATGATTGTGTTAATAAATGAATGTTTTTTGTTTAAAACTTTATGGCCAACTGTGTTGGGGAGGAGGGATGAAAGAAGGGGGGGCAATTCTGTAACTCAAAATCTTATCAAAGTTAATGCTAAAAATTTTAAATGAATTAATTTATTATAAAAGGAGATTGAATTTTAGATGGGACTTGAAAGAAATCAGGAGAACACAGTTGAGGAGGAACATAGTTTCAGGCATGGAGGAGGACAGTCATTAAAAATACATAGACTCCATGCCAGCAAGCAGAAACTGCAGTGTGAGGGCATCTTCATCAAAGATTACAACTCCCTATCATACTACAATATGATGAACAGTGCTGTGATCTATCCTGCACTCAAAGAAAGAGGGGGGGGGAAGAAACAGAGCTGTCCATAGGGGCCTGTTCACCCTCTATGGGTTTTGTGTCAGAAAAGAAGATCCAGTTCACCTCATTGGCCTGCTTGGGCAGGGCCCAGCAGGCCCTGCCCAGGGCCCCACATGTTGCAGTGGCCATAGAGACCATGGCTCTTGCCCTTGTTTGTCCAGTAACCTGATGCTCCTCTTTTTGAGGCAGGTACCACCATACTGCCCCAAAGCTCACAACCCTCCTTGGGCTCTCCAGGCATTCTGGCAGGTAGGGAGAAGGAGCAAGTAGTGCATTGGAGTTTTCTGGGCTTTTGTTGTGAAAGTTGTATATTACTTCATTTTAATTAAACTTGCTTCAGTAAAAAAAATACATAGACTCAAGATACAGAGGTGTGTGTGTGTGTGTGTGTGTGTGTGTGTGTGTGTGAGAGAGAGAGAGAGAGAGAGAGAGAGAGAGAGAGAGAGAGAGAGAGAGAGAGAGAGAGCAAGGAGGCCATTGGATCATTGTTACCATATTTCAGAGTATATAAAAAAGAGTAAATCCAAGAAGTCTAGAAAGGGCAAATGGACAGTTTATGAAGACTAAGAGATGATTCATAGCTAATCTTTGAAGAAGTAGGGAGCCATTGGATTTTATTGAATGCAGAGGAAACAGTAATATAATCACTCCTTCACTAAAGGAAACTATCTTTGATAGCAGAGTACAGGATAGTTTGGAATGAAAGAAAACAGATTATAAAGAAAGGAAGTGGAGGGGATGAAGGTCTTTGCCACTAAGAATCTATGAGGAAGGTAGGGCAGGTGCTATTGTTCTTTGAATTTTAAAGACAGGGAAAACCACTGGGCCATGTGGTTTAATGACCTGCTTAACTTGATAACTAGAAGATGCCAGATCCAAGAAGAAACTTGAAGTGTCAAGATCATTGTTCCTCCTATTATACCATATGGCTTCTTTTATCTTTACTATAGGAAGAGGCTACAGAGCCTTATAGCAAAACCTCTGTTCTCTTAGGAAAACCAAAGCATGGTAAAAGTAGGATGAGGAAAATAAAATAAAATGACTCAGTGGATCTGTTTTTTCAAATACTGCTAAAGTGAACCAAGGCAAGTCAGCATGTCTGCCTATAGCTTGGTTTCTTCAATTTAGAGTGAAGGTGCTAGATTAAATGCTTATTTTGCACACGAGAAAGTTAACACTTAAGAGTGGAGAAATGAATTAGACAAGATCACAGACAGAAAGTCGCACAGCCCAATCTCTTTCTCCATACTGATTTTGCATTCATTGATCTTTGGTCCTGTTAAGTGGTCAGTTTATAAGAGTAGACATCCAGATATTTACCAGCCATAATGTAACAGTGAAGTTGCGAGATTCTGAGTAAATTAAGTCATGATCATGTCTTTAGATACAAAATATACAGTCTATTTTTGGTGTATCTCTCTCTCTCTCTCTCTCTCTCTCTCTCTCTCTCTCTCTCTCTCAATTTTACTGATCAACACATGGAATTATCTTTATAGGGAGACCTTGATTATGAGCATGATTCTGAAATTAATCATTAAAGCAATGGTATCTGGATATCTAACAATGTAAGTGATCATTACCAAGAGCATCATCACTTCATCAAGAATAAGTCAATTTGAGAGCTGGAAAAAATGTGAGAATCTGAGAAAGCAGAAAAATTCAATCTATTTTAAAGAACTTCTCAAGTAGAAATGAAGGAAGAGTACAAGACAAGATTGAAAACAAGGCAACTAATAAGAAATGATGGGAAGTATCTTTTCTTTCAAGCCCAGATCAGCACAATAAGGCAGAAATTACCTGCAGGTATTTGAGATGGTAGTGGAAAAATCTATCCAGGAAAGCTGCTGTATTAGTTGTTTAACTATAGGAGCAAGGTGAACCTGCAGATGGGTTGCTATGGCCTGCAAGGCTCACACCAAGATATCTGCTACTATATGATACCTTGTGTCATGACAAGTCTGAAACTCAATGCCTGCATCACTACTGACATCCTTGGAAGGTATGAGGTTCAACACCTGGAAAAATAATGACAAGAACCTGAATAGCATAGATCATAACCAAATGATATTCCTATTTTTTCTCCAATGAGTTTAGATCCTGATCCAGACACAAACTCCCAAATCAGGAAGTAAAGATGGAATAAGGAATGAACAGAGATAAAAACAGATGGTCTGTATTCTAGAGACTCCGAAGACATAAACAGAAAAAGGGGAAAAAGTACTATAACACTTAAAATCAATGTGTAAAACAAACATAAAAAGCAGCTTAGAGAGAAAATCAGCTAGAATTCCAGGAAATGTAATGAGATAAAAAGAAAAAAAATACAAAAATACAATAAAATGTGAACTCTCAAAGAAATCAAAAAGAAATCAAAGTTCTAGAAGAAAGGCATGAAAACAATAAATAGAAAGGATAAAAGCTTATCCCAATGAAAGATTCCCTGGAAACTGGAATTGAACAAAAATAAGTTTGACACTGTGAAACAACAACAAATATTGGAACAAAATCAAAAGACTAAAAATTGAGAAAATGTAAGATATCTACTATAAAAATATTTGATATGTAAAATAAGTGAAGGAAAAAAGTTTGTTTTTTTAAAGCATTTGAAAACTGTGACAAAAAAGGAAGTGGATACCACATTCAGACAAATCAGTGATATTTGTCAAAAACAATTAGAATCAGAGTTAAAGTGAAAATACAAAGAACCCTCTATTCATATCCTGAAAGAAACCCTAAATGTAAAATTCTCAGAAACCTCAGTTTCAAATACATAGATGGGTAGGGAGAAAAATAGATGGACAGATAAACACATATGCACAAATACATGCATATGTGTATTTATATATAGATATATACATTCATGTAGCATTTCCCACACATGTAGCATTCTCATTAAATATATACAGAAATTATACATGTGTGTACATACTACACATAAGCATTTGTATGTGTTTTTTAGATCATTTCAAAAGAAATATTTAATGTACCTAGAAACCATAATCAGAATCACATGAATCTCAGAAGATACAAGGAGAGTAGAACTTGGGATGCGATGTTCCTAAAAGCAAATCATATAAATTAACAGCAACATAATTGATACAAAACTGAAAATAATTCTATAGAGGAAAAATGAAAATATAAATAGTGGACTAAAAATAGAGGCCTTCAAACGTTGTTGATACAAAGACCAGAGCTGAGCAGAATCTGTAAAATGCCATCATCAGAGTCAGGATAAAAACACAAATAAGTAAATACATTTATGCAATTAAAAGGGAATATGCAAAGACAAAATTATCACTTATAATGAGATAATTAAAATGAGATAAAAGCATCCCTTGGAAACCTGATATCTTTATGGTTATAGCGATAGTTAAATAGGATTTTATGATTGAAGGTTGGTTTATTGGTTTCTGATAGGCTTTTGTTTTGTTTTGCTTTGCTTTTTAGAGTGGGGAAAGCAGGGCAATTGGGATTAAGTGACTTGCCCAAGGTCACAAGGCTAATTTTTTTGTGTGAAGTGTCTGAGCCCAGATTTGACCTCAGGTCATCCTGATTCCAGCACTGGTGGTCTATTGACTGTGCCATCTACTGGCTTTGGGTTCAGATAGTTTTAAGAGAAGGAGCTAAATGAATGGCAACCAAATAAATAAATAAATAAAACAGAATGAAGTGGTGGTCAGGGAGGAAGGAGAAGACAAGAAGGATATTTCTACTTCACATATTTATGGAACTCAAGAAAATTTATGGACAACCAAAGAGGAATGGTAGAGGGGAAAACTAAATAAAAACTGAATTTTTTTATCTAAGAAAGGTAAAATAGACACCATAGAGTACAAGCACATGCACACACATAATACACACAGAGTGTGTGGTGCTGAATTAACTCCGCATGGCAAGGTGTAATGCCATGCACCAGCAGATTCCCAAAAGAATGCTACTGTGAACAGCTTTTAAGATTTGGATTACACAGTAATAGCGAGCACACTGTTTATCCTATTACAAATCAAGGCAAACATTGACAATATGTCACAATATAATATTCATAACATCACAGAAAGTCACAATATAGTGTCTATAACAGCTTAACATTAGAATAGCCACATAGTTTTCACTACAATGGACAAAATATTTAGAACAAGGAACAAAAGAATAATCATCTGATTTCCCTAAGGGGGAAACCTTCCTCACTTAATTAATCAATCAATTCATAATATATCAATCTTCCACTCACGGAGCAATCATTAACTTAATCAGCCACTAATCTAGATTCACAATTACCAAATATCATTAATCACTAGTACAATCATTAGAAAACCACACAAATCCTCCAACCCTTGGTGTCCAGCAAACCTCAATTTCTTCCAAGGGGAAGCCTTTTCTTCATCTTGACTCTGGGTGGTCTCTCTGATTCCCTGGATCCCCTTCCATGGTCCCAGATCCCTCCTGAATCCATCAAGTAGTCACCAGGATTCAGAAGCAGACAGCTGCCAGATTCTCTCCCAGTCCTCAGAGGTAGGCAGCTCCTAGGTCCTTGTCCAATCTTCAGGGCAATCTCTGGCATACGCTGAAGTTCACAGGGTCCTGCAAATCTCAAACCATTCACCACTTCTCTTGCCTGGAACTCAAGGATCAGTTGGGCCATGAACAAACAAAGTCTTATCCTGGTCATGCTTCTTCAGTCCTCCAGAAGTTCAGCTGACCCTAGGACCCAGATGGAATATCGGCCTTCTGGGTAGCCTTCACCAGTCTCAGGAAAACTCCGTCTCTTTTCTCAATCATCTTCCAGTTGCTGGGAAAGAAACTCTCTCTCTCTCTCTCTCTCTCTCTCTCTCTCTCTCTCTCTCTCTCTCTCTCTCTCTCTCTCTCTCTCTCTC
>JAQQSW010017139.1:0-11525 GCA_028646575.1 Pseudocheirus occidentalis | reverse complement strand
CTGCTGCTACTGCTACTACTACTACTACTACTACTACCACCACCACTACTACTACTATTACTACTACTACTACCACCACTACTACTACTACTACCACTACTACTGCTGCTACTACTACTACTGCTGCTACTACTGCTACAACTAAATAACTAACATTTATATAGCACCTACTATGTGTCAGGAAAAGTGCTAAGTGTTTTACAAATAACATCTCATTAGATCCTCACAATCACCCTGGGAGGTTATTGTTATTATTCCCATTTTACAGATGAAGAAACTAAGGCAAACAGAAGTGAAGTGACTTGCCCAAGGTCACGCAGCTAGTGTGTATTTGAGGATGGATTTGCACTCGCCTTCCTGATTCCAGGCCCGTGCTCCATCCCCTGCACCACCTTGCTGCTCTAACCTCCCTCTATGTTGCCATTGCTTTAACTACAACCTGGGGGCAGAAATCATACACTGAATAGAGAGATTTCAAAAACAGCACTAGATTTGAGGCTGCAGGACCTGGGTTTGAATTCTCCAGGGCTTCTCACTGTGTGACATTTAGTAAGTCACTAAACCTCTGTGGGGTTCTCTTTCCTCATCTATGAAAGGAAGGGAAGGGGTGGCTTTAGATGGTCTCTATATTTCCTTGTAGCTCTAAATCTATGATTCTGAGTTATTGGTGTCCGGAGTATAAATAGTTTCCATTTCCCTCCTTTCCCCTGGTAATTCTATAGGGGTAGTTGCTGTCAGGAAGGAAAGGAAATGTGCTTCATGAATACTGAAAGGGAATTTGGAATGCATTCTCCTGCAGAAACAATGAGAACCTAGAAGAGTGCCTTATACGTAGTTGGCACATTTAATAAAAGTTGGTTGAACTGAATTGGTTAGGTATGGTTTAAATAGTATTCCTGTTGAAATTATACTTTGGGGCATTTCCTAGATTAAATAAGTTTGTACAGGCTGGCTGGGTACTAGAACTACTGTTTCTAACGATGAAAGAACATGGTATGGATTTCAAACAGTTGACAAAAATTAATCTTTTAGCACAAACTATTAGTAAGTTGTGGACCAGCTGATATGTTGAGCTCTTAGTGTTTACAAGGACTCATGACAGATTTGGGGGTGTATAGGATTATAGGCAGCTAAGTGTTTCAGTGGATAGGGTGCTGGTCCCGATATCAGGAAGATCTAAATTCAAATCTGACCTTCGGCACATTTACTAGCTGTGGGACCCTAGGGAAGTCATTTAACCCCTGGTGGCCTCCATTTCTTCTTTTTTAAAAATTCGTTTATTTATTTTCTTGTTTACATCATTCATTTCCACGAGATTTTGAGTTACAAATTCTCTCCCCATCTTTCTCCCACCCACCACCCCGAAACAGCCATCCCACTGTATAACTCTTCCCCCAATCTGCTCTCTCCTATGTCCTCCCCCATCACCCCTCCAACTTTCTGGTAGGGGAGGATGGATCTCCCTACCCCAGTGCCTGTATCTCTTAATTCCCAGTTGCATGTAAATGATAATAATAATAATAATAATAATTATTATTATTATTATTATTATATATTTTTAACATTTGATTATAGAACTTTAAATTCTAGATTCTTTCCTTTCTTCCCTTGTCACTCACCCCCACTGGAAAGACAAGCAGTTCAATACAGACTGTACATGTGTAGTTATGCAGAACATCTCCACAGTGGACATATTGTGAGAGACTGATTATATGTCCCTTCTTCCTATCCCCTCTCCCCCGTTCTATTCTCTACCCTGTCCCTTTACAGAAGTGTGTGCTTCCAGCACCCCTCCCCCCACCCTTCCCTCTCCTCCATCATTGCCCCTCTCATCCCCATCCCCCCTACTCTCTTGTGCGGCAAGACACCCAGTTTAGAGTTTAATTCATTCCTTCCCTAAGCCAAATTCAATGAGAGTAAGGTTGACCCTTTTCCTTTTGGCCTCTATTTCTTTACCTGTTAAATGGGGATAACAATAGTATCTACTTTCCAGTATGCTATATGGATAAAATGAGTAATTGTGTAAAGCACTTTGCAATCCTTAAGGTATCATATAAATGCTAGCTACGGCTATTCTAGAGAGTTGATCTATTGATGAGGCATAGGCTCTGGGAACCCCCTTGAGCTCTCCTTGAACCTTCCCACATAAGGCCATAAACCTTTCATTATCACTAGACCCAAATCTCTTTTACTAGTCTAGCCCTCCAACAACTGGTCCAACTACTGCCCACCCTTGATCCTCCCAAAATATCTATGCCCAAATCTGTTACCCTCAAACTAGCCTAGCCCTCCATTGTCTCTCAACTCCAGGTAGCCTCTTAGTTATTTCCCACCCTTAATCTCTCATTACTAGAGTCTGACCTCATCGGACTCCTCCTGAAGACCCTCCCCAAACTCCTCCTCTAGACCACCCCTAGATCCCTCTCACAGCCTTTCTGTATATAATCTCCATCTTATCTCCATGAGGAAGCCAAGAATTATCTAACACAAATGATATTTCTATATTACCCTCATACTAATTGATTCTCTCCTTCGAGGCTTTTTTTCTCAAGCCACCTTCCCCATAGCTGCCAAAATATTCTTCCAAAAGCATAGGTCTGACAATGGCACCCCCTTACTCAAGAAGCTTCACTGGTTCCCTATTGCCTGTAGGATAAAATATAAATTCTCCTGTTTGGCATTCCCCTTCACATTCTAAAAAACCGTTCCTACTTTTCTACACTTATTTCACACTACTTCCCCACATAGGCTCTTTATTTCTGACAAACTCATCTGCTTGTTGCTTCTCATACGTGACATTGCTTCCCTTTCCATACTTTTCCCCTGGCTGGAATGAACTCCCAGCTCATATTTACCTCTTTGAATACCCATCTTCCTTTAAAGGTCTGATCAGCTTTCCCTCCTACCCACCAAGTGGCACAGTGGATAGAGAGCACGGACCATGATGTCAGGAGGAACTGACTTCAAATCCAGTCTCAGACATTTACTGTGTGACTCTGGGAAGTCACTTACCTCTTATTTGCCTCAGTTCCTCAACTGTAAAATGGGTACTCATTGGGGAGGGAAATGGCAAACCACTCTAGTATCTTTGCCAAGAAAACCCCAAATAGGGTCACAGAGAGTAGGACGTTACTGAAATTACTCAGTAACAGCAACAACCCAGACTTTTCCTGACACCCCTCCAATCTATTTAGTGCTCTCCCTTTCCAGGAATCATTTTTATATATGATTTACTTGCTTATTTTTGAATATACTGTATGTATCCTGGCAGTAGAGCGTAAGCCCCTTGAGAGCAAAAATTGTTTCATTTTTATCTTGTACCTGCTGTACTTTTAGTACTTTGCACATAGAAGGCACACAGAGAGAGCCTGTCAAATTGACTTAAAATGAATCCTATTCATATTTCACAATTGTTGATTTACTTGATCTATATTATTTGTAGCTAGAAATAGATCCAAATGACTCCTTCAAATGGAACTTAAAAAAAAATCCTTCTCCTTTCCAGGAGGCAGGCAAATTGATTTACACAGCAACTAAATGGAAAAGTACATTTCACCACTGGTACCCAAACAAGGTTCACTTATAAATACATACTATTGAGTTTCCCTTCCTTATAGAATAGAAGGTAAAGAAAATTGTCATGGGAGTACTATGTTCTTTCTAAAAAATAGACCAACTCTATTAATGCATCTGTGCATTTTCTCTCCTTCTTGTGTCTCAGCTGATACTGGCTAAGTAAACAACCTAAGAAGGTGTTTAATCTCTTTGTGCCTCCATTTCCTTATCTGTAAAATAATAATTATGACAACGACAATAATGCTATTGTTATTATAACTAGCTATATAATTCTGGCAAGTCACATGACCTCTCTCAGCCTCAGTGTTCTCATCTGTTCAAATAGGACTGATAGCAGCATCTACCTCACAGGGTTATCTTCAGACCCAAATGAGCTAATATATGTAAAGAAAACTTAAAGTTTTATAAATATATATAATATATATAAATTTCTAATAATATCTACAAATATATAATTATATAATATAATATTTAAATATATTATATAATTATATAAAACATATAAATATGTTATATATATATAAGTGCTAGCAATTGTTGTTTGTTAGAAGCAGCATAGCGTATCATGTAAAATACTCAAATTGCGAAACTATGTTTTGGGCTCTCAGCAATACTACAAATATACACCTTGTCCAAATTTTTAGTGTTCTGTTTTTCCAGATTTGAACCAGTGGTGGTTCAAATACCCTTGTTATCTCAAAATGCATTATGAGAATTAGCCTAATCTAGTGGAAAGAACACTGGTACTAGAATGAAAAGACCTGGGTTCAAATTTTGCCTCTGATACTTATTATGTGAGTGTCATAGGACTAGTCCCTTTAGCTTACCTCATTTGATTCTTAAAATAACCCTGGGAGGCAGGAGAGGAAATTGGGATCAACAAAGGTTAAGTGGCTTACTCAGGATCACAAGCTCGTGAGTGTCTGCAGTCAAATTTGAACTCAGCTTTTATTTTTATATTCCAGTAAGTTATTTTGCTCTCACTGTTTAACAACAAAAAAGAAAAACCCACCAAAAAATCCTTGCATACCTTGTTGATTGGATAATTTCAATGCTTTTCTTTTATCATTGTAAAACCAAGGATGATTTTATAACTTTTTTGTACATAGCTGTTACATGTAGGGCAATTTCTGTCTCTCAGTAGGGATAAATTACTATAAAGAAATTGATCCTAGATAGTTTTCCCTTCAAGTGAAATATCTTGTTTAAATAAATTTCTTGTTTAAAAAACAACAAATTTGAACTCAGGTCTTCTAGATTCCAGGTCTACCACCTAGAGATAATATCAGCAATAGCAAAATGGGATTTTGTAAACTTTAAAATGTTATACAAGTAATTACAGTTTTGCACTGAATTAAAGCTAATGTCCTTTGTATGGAGCAGATTTCAACTCATGGATGGAGGTGACCATGTTTTTGTAACTGTTTTCATCCTTTGATATTCCAGAGATCCCTTTAAAATTCATAGAAATAATATGACTATTAATGAAAGGACATATCTTTGGTTATTTGCCATGGGACAGTCATTCATATCTCACAACTTACTCTTGGTCATGTATTTCAACCAATTTATATACAGTTTTGCTTGTTTTTTTAATGTTTTGATTGTTGCCTTTTGTTCAAAAACATAGTCATTTCTTGCAGGGATGCCCATCATTTGGGGAATGGTTGAACAAGTTGTGGTATATGGTTTTGGTGGGATACTACTGTGCTATAACAAATGATGAATTTGATGATCTTAGAAAACTGTGGATAGACACATGAAATAATGAAGAGCGAAATGAGCAGAACCAAGGATATGTTGTTTATAGGAATAGCAATATTGATTTAAGAATGACTTGGACTGAATAAGTTATTTTGACTATTTTAAATAACCAAATTAATGATAAAGGACATAAGAAGGATGATGCCATCTGCATCCAGAGAAAGAATTAATTAATAGAAGTATGTAGAGAAAAATGTTAATAAATATATATATATACATATATGTGTATGTAAACACATACATACAGACACACATACACACACATATATAAACATACATATATATGCACACACCTATTCATGTCTAATGGTAGCTATCTATCTCTAGGGTATGAAGGAAAAAAGGAAAAAAAGAAATTTATATGATAATTTTACTGTATATTTGAAAGGAATAGCAAGTTGTACACAACAGATTTGCAGTTTCCTGTGCAATCATCTTTTTTTTTATTGTATTATGCTATGGAAATGCTTATTTTATTCCGTAAATTAAAAATAAAATAAATTTTAAAAACATAGTTATATATATATATGTCCTCCCCAACACTACCCCAGTGAAGCTTATAACCCAGCAAACAATTAAGCAAAATCAACCAAAACACTGAACATATCTGAGAGTGTATACGGCATTCTCCACCCTATAGTACCCCACCTCTCCAATGGAAAGAACAAGGATTGCTTTCACATGTCTTCTCCAGGGCCAAGATTTGACCTTTCCTCTTTTTACTGTATTTGTTAAAAAATCTTTTCTTTTTAGGAAAAAAAAAATCAAACTGGGGGTGGGGTGGGGAGGAAGGCATCAAAAAAGAAGGTGCATGGGAGGACCGCCAGTAATCACTGTGAGTAACAGTCATCCGGGTAAAGCGACAGCTCAAGGCTTTATTGTTGTCATAAAAGCGGTGCCGTTTTAGAGCTTTAAGATGAACAAATCTCCAGGGTGTCTGTCCACTGTGGTTCTAACAGCATTAGCAAGGGTGAGCTGGTATAAACAATAACAAGATTTATGTTAGTGCAAACTGCTGACTATTGACTCTGATTCTGAGGAGGCAGAGGAAAAAAAAAAAGAAAAAAACTAGGCAGGTCTTCTGTTAGGTCCCTATTTATGAGACAGTAGGAAACTTAACAGTCTCTATTTGCCACTAACAACAGAAAAGGTGAACTGCATTTGGAAAAAAAAAGATTATAAAAACAAAACAGGAAATAGTCAAAAACTGAAATATGGCTGGTTTTAACTGCAGACCTCCAGGCACAGAGAGGAGTCAGTTTGAAGGCATTCTGGCCTGGGACAATTATATAACAATATATTTCAATTCCTTTTTCTATAGGAATAAAAAACAAATTGAAACTCCACTTTGTAGTGGGGAACACAACCTCCTGGAAATAGTAAAGGAAAGCCAAACACTTTTTCCTTCATTACCAATTTCACATCTAGCGAAATTTATCTTCACTTAGAAGACTGAGAATTTACTCCAACCCTAACATTTTCTCCCCCTTTACTTCTTCATCAGACATCTGGTTACAGAATTAGATACTTTCTGGAACTCACCCCCAGCTCTGCTTCTTTCTTTCTCCATGGAGCTTTACAGGCTAGAAGAATTTTTTTTTCTCTCTTCTCAGGGTCTTTCTTGCTGGTTTTATAGCCTTATCAGATTACCCAGCATTCTAGAGGGATAACCAGTTAATTCTCATGGGCTCAGTATGACAACTGTTTTTTCTACCACAAAGAAATCTCTGTGATTCGTTTCCTCTGATGATCTCAGATTTCAACCCATCCAACCAGGTTATAAAAACAATATTCAAGAGAGGCATAGGAGGGAATCTAATCAATTTTCCATTGACAAGATATATCTGAATGTAATTAAAAAGCAAGCCTAAAACGGAAAATTGAACATTTGAGCACACTCTACTTCCTTAATTTGGGAATTTTATGATCTCCTGAAATGAAAGTATATCTTGCCTATTGGATTTGATCAAAAATGTCTCCTAAAAGCTCTACCAGTGGTTCTCAACCTTCCTAATGCCACCACCCTTTAATACTCATATGTGGGTGTATCTGCATGTGGGCGGACTGGCCTGGAGAAGGATGAAGGAGCATGCCATGGTTCCTAACACCATTGGAAATATGTGTTGGTCTTAGGTGACCCCTGTGACCCTGCGACCCCCAGGTTGAGAACCACTGCTCTACATTACACTGTGTGGGATGTTCCAATTTATTCAATGCAGGCCAATTGTCACTGCTATGCTAAGCCAAAATTCATGGAAAGTCCAGCCGGTTAGTACTGGTCATAGTCTTTAGCTTTTGTTGTTGTTTGGTCATGTCTGACTCTTCATGATCCTATTTGGGGTTTTCTTAGCAAAGAAAATGGAATGGTTTGCCATTTCCTCATTTTACAGATGAGGCAACTGAGGCAAACAGTGTTGAATGACTTGTCCAAGGTGACACAGTTAATAAGTGTCTGAGCTACCCCTGTACTCTTCAGGATGAATATGTCTGACGTGAGTCTAAGAAGACATTACAGGGGGAGGCAACTGCTGTAGTGAGTAGAGCACCAGCCCTGGATTCAGGAGGACCTGAGTTCAAATCCAGCCTCAGATACTTAAACAGTTACTAGCCGTGTGACCTTGGGCAAGTCACTTAACCCCAATTGCCCTCCAAAAAGGAAAAAAAAAAAAAGAAGATATTGCAAAACTTTATACATCAAAGTTAAGTAATGGAAGAATTTAATTTTGAGTGCTTTTTTAATCTAAATACACTTCCCCACACTGTCCACCAAAAGATATAGGTATCTAGAATATTTCATACTGAAGTGTGGCATCCAATAGAGTTCCAAGCACAGTTAGATCCAATAATCATTGCATGACATAGTTAGTAAAATGGAAGATACTCTAATGTTGTGGCTACGTTTGCTACTGAAGCCTTGTAAATCAGCTAACTTTTTAAAACTAAAATGTGATTTTAAACAGATCTTTATTTTTATACCCCATTCATTTCCTCAGTATTTTGAATTTGAATGAAGGAAATGAACAAAATGCAAGGCAGAAGTTTATCCCAATGAACTCCACTAATCAAAGAATACCAGTACTTTTAAGTTTTCAAAGCACACTCTTTCTGCCTTTCCCTTCCTCTGTAGCCCAGGGAGTCATCCATTGCAACCAAGAATAAAAATAAAGGGAAAAAAGTAGTTCAGCTAAACTAACCAACCCATCAACTAACTGACACAGGGTATGAAATGATACACAGTCAACAGTCCCCTGCCCCCCTTCAAAGAAAAGAGGGGATGTACATTTTCTCATGTTTTCTTCAGGGTCAGAATTGATCATAATTACAAAACATTGTTGCATTAAAAACAACAACAATTCTTTTTTTCTTTTAAACTATCATGGAGTTGCCTGGGGGCCTGGGTTCTTATCCTGATTCTGCCAGTTCACTTGTTATGTAAATTCAGACAAGACACTTCCTTTTTCCAAGTCTCGATTTCTTCTATAAAATGAAAGGTTTGGACTCTGTGAGCCTGGGAGCTGTTACAGCTAGCTATAAGACACCATGAAGCCATGTGATTAAAATATGAGTCATTTCCCTTCAACAAGCATTAACTATTATCCTGGGCAAGTAACTAAGTGGAAATGTCCAAATATGCATTTGGAAATTTATTGTAAAAATATTTTAAAATTTATTTTATTTAAAATTAAAATTTTTTATTAAAAAAAAAAGATTGTCTTAGAGCACATATTGCAAAGATAAATCTTTTTGTGAAAAAGCTGTATTGTGTCTGGGATTGACAGTCCTTAAGAACGGTCCATAAATGGAATAGCAACATTGAAGCGTATCAGCAGACCTCTGCTACTTACAAAGTTAGAAAAAACTTTGCTGAGACAGAGCTACATCCTGAGATGTCCATAGTGACATCAAATTGAACAATGCAGATCCTAAAGAAATGCCTGATGTTAATAGGTGAGATTGGGAACTATCAATCAGTCAAATAAAAAATATTTATTAAGCACCTACTATGTGCCAGGCACTATCCTAGTGTTGTTTGTCCTTCATTCTTGGAGAACCATGACAACAAGGAGGTGATGCCAGGACATGTAAGTGAATTGGATTTAATTGAGGGAGGGCTGTGCAAAGTCACCAGAGATCTTGGAGCCATCTGGGTCCAGTGGCAGAGATAGAGACCAGGACAACTGGAGATGGCTAACTCTCGATGCAAATACAAGGAATGAAAAAAATCTCCACTTGCTAGTAGCTGCTATTTTAACATAGGGGAAACAACACACACACACATTTATTTCTTGGTTTGTATATATATAAAATGCGTTTATATTATGTCTATATATACACACACACACACACACACACACACATATACTATATATACTTAGATGCATATACACATATACAATGTGTATATACGATAATTTCACATGCATGCACACACATGACAACTACATTGTAAATACACACATATTCATGAAATCATGCATAGTTTCACCAGCATAGGATATTTACTTCTTTGTAAGGAAACTCCTTCCAAGTCAGGTCAACACCTTCTCTCCAATGTAGAGTTTTAGAGGGTTGCTTTAGAAGTTGAGTAGCTGGGGTGGCCAGGTGGCGCAGTGATTAGAGCACTGGCCCTAGAGTCAGAAGGACTAGCTGTGTGACCTTGGGCAAGTCAATTAACCCCAATTGCTCTTCAAAAAGCAAAAACAAAAAACAAAAAAGAAGTTAAGTGACTTACCCAGGGTAACTCAGTTGGTAAGTGTTTGAGGTTGGATTTGAACTCAGGTCTTCCTCACTGCAGGCATAGCATTCTATTTAGTTCACCATCAGCTTTATGTCTTTTAAATGCACATAAATACCAAATAGTTCAGTATAAGTTAATTTTGGAGTTAGACCATCAGCATGCAACCTTGATGAAAGATATCCATTAGAGACATTGGCAATAACACAAGAACAGAGAATTGGGGAAAAGGACTAACGTCTAAGGAATCTGAATGAAGGTAGGGAACAAAAATTCAAGGTATGGGTTTATTTCAATTAACTCCACCAATCAAAGAGTACATGTGCTTTCAGTGTTTGTCGTAGCATTTTACTTTACTGTCTCATTAAAGCCAAACAGATAAATATATAGGTATTATTCATCTGACTTTATAGATTAGGAAAATGAGGTGTAAAGGTTTTAATAATTTGTCCATGGCCATATAACTAATGATCAACAAAGGCAGGATTTGAATCCACAATTATCTGGGGGTTATGATTCAAACCCAAGTCTTTGTAACACTAGGTCTAGCATGCTTTCCACCATACCAGGCTGCAATTTGCAAAGATATGAGAAGCAAGAGATTATACCCATGGACATCCTAGAAACTGAGGACAGTATGAGAAGGGAATAAACCTATAAAGCACTTGAATAAGGAAGAAAAGGGCAGGAAAAGGATGCTTCATAAGACTGAGCCTAAACTAATGCTTTTTGCCCTCCACCTTCACATTCACACTTAGCCTAAAAAGATTAAAATATCATAATAATTCTGTGATTTCTGGCTCTCAAGATTTCCATTATGACACATCAATAAAGCCAGGCAAGGTGACTGAGAAAAAGACGGCACGCTTTCATTTCCTGCACATTTGAAGGTCACTTTTGGAGATAAAGATTATATTTTTTGCAGAACCAGAGGATGCATGAACATTTCTAGAAACTTGTAACATCAGATGTTCAGAACGAGGAGAGGAAAATGAATGATCCTATTAAGATACTTCTGACCATAAATCAGAGGAGTTAAGCTCTGACTGGCTAACTTCAGTTTCCTATTTGACTCATTTGAAAATGGAACTGATGTGAATATAGATTGAGAAAAGATGCTTGGTGCCATTAGAGGTTGTATATAAGCTGCTGTTCCAGAATCTCCAATAGAAAAACGGTGTGCCCAACACCAGAAGACACATTTTTGTACCTTTTCACTCTTAAGTTACTCTATATATACCACAGGAAAAAAAAATTGGCTTCATGATATTACTACCTAAGAAGCATTTGTTGTTGTTGAAACTTTAGGTTACAGGAGGAGACAGTGAGCTATTAACAAATGTGAGACAATGAGACAAGGGACAAAGGAACAAGACCATCTTTCCTTTCCTTTCCTTTCCTTTCCTTTCCTTTCCTTTCCTTTCCTTTCCTTTCCTTTCCTTTCCTTTCC
>JAQQSW010017138.1:0-11526 GCA_028646575.1 Pseudocheirus occidentalis | reverse complement strand
ATGAGAAACCAAGATACTATTAAACAATTACAACCAAATGAAAAATAGAAAGCAATTTGAAATATCTCCTTGAAAAAACCACTGACCTGGAAAATAGATCCAGGAGAGACAATTTGAAAATTATTGGTTTACCTGAAAGCTATGACCAAAAAAAAACAGAACTTGGGAAGCATCCTTCAAGAAATTCTCAAGGAAAATTGTTCTGATTTTTAGAATCAGAGGGAAAATAAAACTTGAAAGAATTCACCAAACACCTCTTGAAAAAGATCCCCAAAAGAAAACTCCTAGACATGTTATTGCCAGGTTCCAGAATGCCTGGTTAAAGGAGAAAATATTACAGGCTGCCAAAAGAAAACAATTTGAATACTGTGGAAATACAAGTAGGATAACCCAGGATCTGGCAGGTTCTACACTGAGGGATTGAAGGGCCTGGAATATGATATTTTGAAGATCAAGGGAGCTGAGATTAAAACCAAGAACCACCTACCCAGCAAAATTGAGTATAATGTTCCAGGGGAAAATATGGTCATTCAATGAGGTGGAGGACTTTCAAGCATTCTTGCTGAACAAAAACCAGAAATGAACAGAAAATTTGACAATCAAATACAAGAACCATGAGAAGGTAAACATGGGAAAGAAATCATATGGAACTCATCAAAGCTGAACTATTTACACGCCAATATGGAAAAACGATAATAGTAACTTATGAAACTTTTCTTAGTATCAGGATATGTGAAGGGAATACAAATATATATATGTATATATACTTACACATATGTCTATATAGGAGGCTATATATGTGTATGAATACATTTCTGAGCATTTGTGTATATGTGTATGTAGAGGGTATAGGATCAATTGAATATGAAGGGATGATACTTTAAAAGGTGCAATTCTGAGGTGGGAGAAGACTAGAATGAGAGGAGACAAAGAGACAAAATGGGGTAAATCATCCCATATGGAAGAGGTAAGGGATAACTGTTACAACTTTACTTTAATTTACTCTCATTGAATTTGGCTTAGGGAAAGAATGACAGAAACTCTAAACTTGGTATTTTGTCACACAGGAGAGTAGGGGGCATGGGGATGGGAGGCAGGATGATGGAGGGGAGGGCAGGGTCTGGGGGAGGGTTGCTGGAAAGACACACTTCAGTAAAGGTACAGAGACAGGGTAGAGAACAGAACAAAGGAGGGCAGGATAGGAAGGAGGGACATATGATCAGACTGTCACAATATGTCCACTGTGAAGATTGTCCTGTGCAATACAATGCACAGCCTGTATTGAATAGCTTGTCCTTCCAGTGGGGGTGGGTGACAATGGAGGAACTGAAAGAAGCTAGAATTTAAAGCTCTGCAGTACATGCAACTAGGAATTATATATAGGGACTGGGGTGGTGGACTCTCCCTGCCCTACCAGAAATTTAGCAGGGTGTTGGGGGAGGTCATAAAAGAGAGAAGATTGGGGGAGGGGCTTTACAGTGGGATCTCTGCTTTGGGGTTGGGGTAGGGGGAACACAGGGAGAAAATTTGTAACTCAAAAATGTCATGGAAATGAATGATGTAAACAAGAAAACAAATAAAAAATTAGATTAAAAAATAAAAAATAAAACTATGTGAAAGAAAAAGGAAAAGAAAAAAAAGAAAAGTTTGAGGATTATGGTGGCAAGGTATCCCTCCAAACATGAGGGGTAAAGTCTGTTGCTTGGCAGTAGGGAATGAATTAAATATTACTCCTTAATTTTATGACATTTG
Organism: Pseudocheirus occidentalis; assembly: GCA_028646575.1. Taxonomy (NCBI): domain Eukaryota; kingdom Metazoa; phylum Chordata; class Mammalia; order Diprotodontia; family Pseudocheiridae; genus Pseudocheirus; species Pseudocheirus occidentalis. The sequence continues at coordinate 9,774 of JAQQSW010017138.1, read as the reverse complement.
CCCCTCCCAGAGTGAAGGAAAAGTGGTGGTCCCTTAGTGTTGTGTTCTCTGAAGCAGAGAATGAAGATGCAAGTTTTTTCTGCAGCTGACAGAGAAGCCAGCCTGGAATTCAGTCAAACTGAACATTTTTTGAATATTTTGTAATCTTTGTATTTTCCCAGCACTGTGGTCCATATCATCACAAGTTGCACAATATTTTAGGGGCTTATTTTTGTTACAGACAGATGTTGGTTATGTTCAGTGTATGTCATTTATAACAGCAGTATTGATTCTAAGCTTGGATACAGTGGATGCCTTTCTAATCTTTTGAATAAATCTTGTCAAATGCCCCCCCCTTCCCCCAGTGGCCATACATTGACATACTTTGCAGTACTTGAAGTATCCCTTGAAGAAAATTTGTCAAATTTATTTGCCCCTTTCAAGAAACACAATGTAACTCCAGACATCTATCTAATTGAGTAGATTCTTACTTTACAGAATAAATCTTTACCACTTGATCTGGCATGCCTAATATGGAATGAATTCTGCCATGATGGTAAAGTGTTTCTTTTCCATACCACCATGGGAATTCTCAAACTGATTGAAGCTATTTTGATCAAAATGGATTATATTCACATAGACCAGTGCCTTACTAATTTACCAGGAGAGTTGTCTTCAGAAGATGTCTTTACATCTATTGTTGTGATTCAGATGAAAAGTAGAAAAAAAAGGAAGCGGGATCAGGTACTGCTTGCATTGCAGAAAGATAACTAGGACATGGAAAAGGCAAGCTTTTCCCTCAGAAACTGACACTTCATATGTAGATGCGTATTTCCTTAAATCAAGATATTGAATGTAACACAGACTAAAAATGGCATGGTTGTGACCCAGGGGTCTGTCATAGCACTTCTGCATAGTTAATTACTTTTGAATTTAATTATGATTATTGAATGACTTAGGATTTCTAATCTCTGAGGATGTATATATTTTCTATCTTTTCTTGGTGTACGTAAATATTTGTTAAGTAATGAAGAAAAGTGATATAATAATGAGTTTTGCATAGCTTATGAAATTTTTCATCTGTCTAAAAATTCAGCTGTTTAACTTTTTCCTTTTTACTAAATTGGTAAAAAAAATTCCCTTGGATAGAATTATTGATGTATGTGGAATTGGCTTGAGTCCTTAACACCCTGTGATTGGACAACTTACCTAGTCTCAAGTTCTGTAGAATAGTTTCCAAAACCAACTCAAGGATCACCTAAGATTTTGCCAACTTAATTTTTACTGTTCAAGTGTTAGGAAATTTAAATTGTAAAGCATGGGAACTTGCCCTCTTTTCAGTAGATGTTTCTATTAAAAAGAACTGGACTTCTCCTTAGGAATAACTGGAAAACAAATATTGAAATGCTGCACTATTTCAGAAGTTTGCATTTTTTCACTTTATGCGCCACTCAATCACAGAATTTGAGACATCTCATGTTTGGGATTTTGTGCAACCTGAAATTTATAGTAGACAACAAATGACATCTTCAATCACTAGTCAGAATGTCTTATTTTGCTTTTTAAAATCTGTTCATTTAAAGTTATTTTATAACTGCTTATATTTTTCAATGTTTTAATTCAAATTGCTTATAGATAAATCTTGATACACTTGCTTCATATCATGTTATGATTCCTTGTACAATTAGCCATGTGTTTTTTTTGGAGGGCAGTTGGGGTTAAGTGACTTGCCCAAGGTCACACAGCTAGGTTTTTGTATTAAGTGTCTGAGGCCGGATTTGAACTCAGGTACTCCTGACTCCAGGGCTGGTGCTATATTCACTGCTCCACCTAGCTGCCCCAGCCATGTGTTTTATTTAAGTGGGTGTATGAAACAAACTTTTTGATTAGTAAATACGTAAAATGAAAGTTATATAAAATTGCTTGAAAAAAATCCCTGACTTCTTTCTGTTGTGCATTATCTTCTTCACTTTGATAGCAGATGTCCTATTTCTACTTCAATACTCTGCTTGTCTCTTGTACTAAAACCATCATTCATATCACCATTATCTCCCCTCACTAGACTCAGATAATCATAAGTTTAAGCAATAATAACACAATTCTTATAATAATATTCTCCAATTTTAATCCCTTCCATTTACTAGCATTGATTTCATCTTTTCTATACATGTTTAACAATCTAGGTTTTTTTTTCATGAATACTCTTCAAAACAGCATCAGTTTCTTCAGATAATCACTCTCTTTTCTTAATTGGAACTGATTCTTCGGCAGGGTTCCATTTTTGAAAATTTCTCATATCTTCAGTTCTAACTTGTTGCATATGGATTTAGACAATCTAATCTTCTTTTGAACACTGAAATGTATTTTTCTCTAATTCAGGGTACATATCAGACTATGGTCTGATTGCATCTCTTTCAAGGAAAAAAGGCAGCACATCTCTACAAAAACCCCCCTATGTTCCCATGATTTCCATCCCAGAAAGTGACTAGTGAAAATTAGATCTAGAGTTGCACTTCTCCTTATTGGATATTACACATTTTGATAGAAGACATTAATATTAATAACTACATATGTACATTACATGCATATATACATATACGTTAATAACATACATATAATATTAATAACTACATCATGATGGAAGAATATGTAGCCTTGTGTTACCTGTTTAAGAGTCAGGATTTTATTTCATATGTCAGAGGGTCAGATACAAAACTGAATCTAAAGCAGAGAAATGATGTGTTTATAACTGCTCTACTTGAAATCAAAGATGATCGGAGATCAAATCCATTGGCAAAAATACACATATCATTGACCTTAATTATTCTTATCTGTAAATTGGAGAATATGCTTACAGTACCCATTTTATTAGATTACTTTAAGGGTCAAATGAGGTAATGTATACAAAGAATTTAGGACACTCTAACACTTAATTATTTTTCTATCATCATTATTATTATCATGATTAATTTTATGAGAACAATGCATGCAATTTCAAGCACAAGTCTCATGAGTAGGCTAATTATGAGGTAATGAAGATGCAAGTAGAGTTGCTGATTAAGAAACTGTTGCAGGGATATTATTATAAGACTAAGGTATTGACTTCTGTAGGCCTATATCACCAACTGCCTACAAGACGTTTCAAACTGGACGTTACAAAACAAAAATCTCAGTTCAACATAAACAACTATACACAATCAACCATACATCCAGTCCAATTGTCAATGAGGGAATTGGACAAGATGGCCTCTCAGGTAACTTCTAGTTCTAGATCTAAGATCCTCAGGTCCTATGTAGAAAATAGAGCTAATTATTTGTTCTTCTTTCAAACCTCCCTATTTTTGTCAAAGATACCACCGCGGTTATCTGGCTGCTATCCAAAACTCCTTATTTTCACTCAGCCCCCGTATCATGTTCTAATTCCAAAATGACTCTTGCATCCTGTTCCCTTCATTCTATCTTTTATCATATGCATTCAGGTACTACCTTAGCTTCAGGAATTATCTTTTCTTTCCTAAACTTCTTCATTGGCTTGCTAATTAGTGTCCTTTTCTCAAGCCTCAGTTTATTCTAATTCAACCTCAATACTCATGTCAAAGCAATGATTTAATATGACCATGCCATTCCACTACTCAATCAATTCCAATAGCTTCCTACTGCCTATAGAAAAAAAAAACTCCTCTATTTGCTCTGTAAAACCATTCAAAACCTGACGTTGCTTCTCTTTCCAAGCTTAGCATAGGTTACTCCCATTCCTTTATGATACAGTAAAGCCAAATTGTAATTCTCCTCCTTCCCCCTCCATTAAGAGTTGAGCATTCTGGCAATTAGAAGGAACTAATGACTTCAAAGACTGAGATATCTAAAATAATCTTAGCAGATTTTAAGATAATCATTTTAAAATGCTCTTGAAATATTATTTAGCTGACAGTGTCTGTGAAAATCAGGGATGAGAGTATGGTCACTTACTATCTCTGAGCATTAGTGCCCACATATGCAAATTAGGGATAGGCATATTTGTTGCACTAACTCCAGGGGAGGCTGCAAAACTAAAATGTCTTGATGAGAAACTTAAAGGGCATGATGCATATTAACATTTGTGATTATTGGATGTTTGTTGTTATTTCTAATATCTTCAGAACTTCTTTCCAAAAGAGACCTCCGTTATTCTTCCTCTGAATTGCAGCCCTCTTCTAAAATTCTCTGATAACATCAATATGTAATTTTCTATTTTTGGTGGGGAAAGAGGGAAAAGAATGATTTTTTTTAATGGAAGATTTTCAGACGTATTGCTGGGTACCCAGAATATATTAAACTCCCTCTAAATTGACTCTTAGAGCATTTCTTTCAAATTCCCTCTATCTGTTAGGGTAAATGAATATGATATCACTGCTCTACTGCCCCAACAAAATTAAATTAGGAGAAATAGTCTATGAGAAATTGCAAATAAATTGTCATGTAGGTTGTGTGTCCAAATTGTGGCTGATTTTTTTATTCTGTAGCAAAACATCCCCAATTTATAAGATGTCAAAGGGAAAATGTAGTGTGACATATTCAATTTCATTTTGTAACTAACATTTTAAAGTTTCTTTAACAGGATTATTATTTTTGTTGAGGAAGCCATTTTATACCTCCACTTAAAAGTGATCTCATTCCATTGAAATGAGATTTTTTAATATTCACAAAGAATCCCAAACGTTTTAACTTGGATCAAGTATATATGCATGCATATCTGCATGTCTACAAATGGATATTTAAATATGTGAATTCTTGTTATATATTTTATATCAACATTTAGGGGAGAAAAAGAGAGGGAGGGAGGAAGGAAAGGAGGGGGAAGATAGATATATATAGATATATAGATATATATAGATAGAAGAGTAGTTATAGAGTATTGTGAACTGTGCCCAATACTAATTGGTAATAAGAATAAATGATAATTGAATGTATATTTATCTTAAGAAGAACCCAAAATAAAGAGGTGCTTTATGATAATCATTAAGGTCTAGATGCATCCCTTGTAGTTCAATTCCTTTGAAGTGTAGCATATGTTTTAGACTAGTCAATCAAATTTCATGATTTTCTAACTTATAGTCAACACCAATAGTCAACCAATCAAATCTTTAAAAAAAAGGAGAGTGAGTTCACTTATTTATTTTCTAGGTTTAAGCTTTTTATACTTTCACAGCATTTAAATTTGTTTCATTTCTCAACAACAATTTTCTATATATTGTTTAGCACCATACATGTATATCATTTTCCTACATTACCCTTTGCATTATAAATTGATATATGTTTTCATGTTTCTTTGTTGTTTTTCCTTAAATACAGGAAGATTCCATTATAGTTATCTGCTTCATCTTGTTTAAACATCCTCCAATGGATGACCATGTATTTTTATTTGTAATTCTTTATCATTACATAAAAACTGATGTGCGCATATATATATATATATATGTATGCGTGTATTTGTTTATATATCCCAAGGAGATCAGTATAGTATAAAAAAATTTAATATAATGTAATTGTATATATGTATGTAGGGTAACTAGGTGATGTAGTGGATAGAATGCTGGGACTAGGGCAAGGAAGATTCATCTTCCTGAGTTAAAACTTGGTCTCAGAGACCTTGGACAAGTCATATCACCTTGTTTGCCTTTGTTTTTCATCTATAAATTGAGCTTAGAAGAAGAAAATGACAAACCACAAACCAGTATCTCTGTCAAGAAAACCCCGAATACAGTCATGAACAGTTGATCACAATTAAAACAACTGAATCACAACAAATATATGTATGTGAATATGTACATGTGTGCACACACTAAAACATTTAATTATTTTTCTTCTCCCTTTTTAATCATTTTCCTCCTTGGGGTAGATACCTAGCAGTGAGATCTGTGGGGTAAGCATATGGACAATTTAGTCACTTTCTTAGAGTAGTTCCAAATTGTTTTCCTGAATGCTTGAACCAATTCATAGACCCAACAAATGTGTATTAACATCCTTTATTCCCCGATTCAACCTTAAACATCCCCATCTATTAAGAATTTTGCTATTTTATGAGGCATAAGGAAAAACCACATTGCTGTTTTGAATTACATTTATTTTATAATTATTGATTTGGTTCATTATTTCTAGGCAGAAGGGTGGCAAGGTAGATATAGCATGGGACTTGGAGCTAGGAAAACTCAAGCTCAAATTTTGCCTTACTTAGTTAGGGTGTGTGATCCCGGGAAAGTCACATAACCATTCTCTTTCTTGGTTTCTTCATATGTAAAAGGGGAGATAAATAATTATAATGCACAGACTTGTTCTGAAGCTCAAATTACATCAAGATAAGTTAAGTAATTTGCAAACCTGAAAGTGCTATATAAATGTTAGCTATTATTTTTTCAATTATTTTTTAATCGTGTACAATACTTTTGAGAAAAGTTTTTTTCATATTCTTTGATCACTTTTCTATTGGTGAATAGCTGATATTCTAATATATCACTGGGAGTAATATTTAAAAAATAACTAGGAAAATGATGTTAGGATCACACACACGAGACTGTAAAAATGCTATTTCCTGAGTTAGGTAGGAAGGAAGGAAGGAAGGAAGGAAGGAAGGAAGGAAGGAAGGAAGGAAGGAAGGAAAGAACGAAGGAAGGAAGGAAGGAAAGAAGGAAGGAAGGAAGGAAGAAGGAAGGAAGGAAGGAAGGAAGGAAAGAAGGAAGGAAGGAAGGAAGGAAGGAAGGAAGGAAGGAAGGAAGGAAGGAAGGAAAGAAAGAAAGAAGGAGATAATCTACTAGAATTCTAAATGGGGCAAGCTCACAGATGTGTTGGCTTAGCCCCAAACCTTGGTCAGGAATTTGCAGAACACTGACCAGGTAAGGAGGAAAAAAACTTTTCCCTAGAGCAGACCAATTTGGGAGCACCGAAAGCTCACAGACCCCTAGTCAGAAATATTCCTTAGATACTAGAATAATGCAACACTCCATATTCCCCAAAAAGCATCAACTGAACCAGTCTAAGCATTCTTTCCAGAAGAGGGAAGATTCCAAAACCAACATAAAATTTAAAATCAGGAAACAGTGTTAAAGAATAAGAAAATAAACGAAAAAAGAAAATATCACCATAACTAGCTCTTATGGTGACAGGAATGATAAAGACACAAATCCAGAAGAGAATGACTGAAAAGTATTTATAAGTAATATCTCATAGAAAGACAAAACTGTGTAACAACTTCACATAGAATTTCTGGGAGAATTGAAATAATAGTTATTTTTAAAGATTTTAAAAAAATTTATAGATTAAAAAAAGAGAGTAGAAGAAAATGAAAAAGAATTGAGTTATGGAAAAAGAGATTGGAGGGGGAAATAAATGCTTGGAACAAAAAATATTAGACCTTACCAAGACAACAAACTCTATGAAGATTAGACCAGATGAAATACAACAATAATTCTGTGAAACAATAAGAAAATTGAAAGCTAAAATGGAATAAAAAATAAAATTAAATGAATGCTAAGTGTATTATTGTTGTTCATCCATAGATCTCAAAGAGGACCAATATGATTAGAAGGGTGATTTCTTGATTTGCAAGTGAAATGGATTTAAGTGAGACAAGGATGTGCAAAGTCATCGGCGTTGCTCTTTTTTCCAGAGTCATCAGAGACCAGTATCAAGGCACTGATCAGGATGACTGGAGATGATCTGAAATGCAGTGGGAGACCTTGAGCTTTTTAAACTGAGGTCTTTATCAGGTATCCATTTGTGTAAGGCAAAACCCATTCAGTGAATTAAGGTTAGGTAAGAAAGGAGGCAAAAGATGGACTAGTTTTTCTATTAAAAAATAATAGCAATCAACATGGAGGAAAGACCCTCAGGGTTTTCATTCAGAAAAGACAATTGCTATTTACATTCACGATTCCAACCCTGCATTGAAACCCAAACAATGACCAAGTTTGGCTGTTATGGAAACTATTATTGGTCAATCAGTGGGAGTCAGAGTGATTTGGGTTTACAGCATGTTGAAATAGCTCCATTTGAATCCCAATGGGCTTTGTCAAAGCCTGGTTTCCCAGACCTCTGTTTCAAGAAATCATAAATGGGAGGCTCTAAGGTGGGTCAGTGGACAGAGCACCTGCCCTGGAGTCAGGAGAACATGAGTACAAATCTGGCCTCAGACACTTAACACTTGCTAGTTGTGTGACCTTGGGCAAGTCACTTAATGCCAATTGCCCTGCCTTCCCCCCTCCAATAAGAAAGAAAGAAAGAAGGAAAAAGAAAGAAAGAAAAAGACATGATAAACGAAACAACATGAGCCAGAAGAGTTAATTGTCCCAATTAAAAAAAAATGACCTAACAAAAAAGTATGGAAGAGAAAAGAAAATCCAACTCCCAAGTCCCAAGATATCTTGCAAGGCTTGAGCAATGAAAACTGATATTCTTTGGGCAAATTTTATACATGTAAAGTTACGGTTTCCCATGTGGAAAGAGATAGGGAAGGAAGGAAGGAAGGAAGGAAGGAAGGAAGGAAGGAAGGAAGGAAGGAAGGAAGGAAGGAAGGAAGGAAGAAGGGGACGAGTAACTTTGCTGAAATGGAAAAGGACAGTTGGATACCCAGTTAGGTAACTACTACTCCTCACAGATTGTTGTTTGTCCTGCATTCACATACAAAAACAAAACAAATACCTGGAAAACAAATCAAAGAAAGATCTTTTGAGGATCATTTGACAACCTGAAAGCCATGACCAAAAAATAGACCTACACATGATATATCAATAACTTATGAAAAAAATTACCAATAGATTTTAGAACTAGAAGGAAAACTGGAAACAGAAAGAAGTTACTATGATTTCCAGAAAGAAATCCCCAGTGAACACTGCCAGGAATATTATGCCAAACTTCTAAATCAAACAAAAAAGAATACTGCAAACAGTATAAAAATAAATAAACAAAAATCAAATACTGGGGAGCCAAACTTCAGATCACATATGTTTTAGAAGAACCATGATAAAACACTTGAAAGCTTAGAAGACAACATTCCAGAGGAGCCAAGATGGCGGCATAGAAACAACAAGGATCAGCAGCTCCTGCTCAGCCACCTTAAATACACATAAAATCAATAAATTTTACAGCTCCAAAACCCACGGAATTGCAGAAAACACGTCCCCGCTGAAGGGAGTTCGACAGGAGGAACCCATTGCAGCAGGTCTGGAGCCAAGGCCAGCAAACACGCCCTGACCCCAGGGCAGTGGGGAGAAGCCTCAGTCGCAACCAGAGCCATTCTAGTGCTAAAGACTAAAAAGTGAATCTGAATAAATTCAAGAGTGACAGAAGACACAGAACCCACGGAGAGACTGAGCGAGGTGGATTCCCAGCCCAGGAAAGTGCCTACTTAGGTTGGGGGAAGAAGAACACTGAATTCAAGGAAGCCACACCAGCGTGGAGCAGAGAGTAGAAAGAGCAGACTGAGAGAAAAAGTTCCAGCCAGGCATCCAGCAGACTCACCCAGCCTGAGAGATTTCCAGCCAGCTCACCAGAGGACAGAGAATCATCTAACCGGGTAGGAAAAATCTCGGGGCCCATAGCAGCACCAGCAAGTTCTGTGGGGAAAATCTGGATATTTAGCCTTATACACCCATACTTCCAGAAGCCAAGATGGAGGAATAAAGTTTAGTGGCTCCTCTAAATCCCTCCCAGACCAAGAAAAGTCCTGAATTAAATGTTCTAATTAAAGTAAAAACTTGAATCAGGGGAAGCAGCCCCAGGCAGGGGCAGGGTTGAGGAGGGCAGGTAGAAGATAATAATAAG
>JAQQSW010017137.1:0-11526 GCA_028646575.1 Pseudocheirus occidentalis | reverse complement strand
CTGCTTCATGTCTTTTCAAACTCACTTTCTTTTTTTATTAGTTTGGGTTTTTTTTAACGGTTTCATCTGAATGGAATGTTCTATGACTTGATTAGTTTCTTCTGTAACATCCTTCAATTTTCTTAAGGAAGAGGACAGGGTCCGGAGGAGGTCATTTTCCTCAATAAAACTTGAGATGACTAAACTGATTATACTGCATTGGTCTTAATATAGGCTATACACTTCTCCCAAAGTCTGGTTTGTGTGGAACCTGAATGTGGCCCAGAATCCTGCTGTTACTATCATAGACACAGCTTAAATTTTCCTGGCTTCTACAATAACAACAGCTTCCCTGCCAGCCATTCTTACCCTTAGTGCTACCAGAGAAAGAAAGCAGATCCCTCCCTGCTTGCATGCTGCTAGGGATTTCTTGCATCCCTGCCTTTAGAGATGGGGATCTCACTGTGAAGCCCTTCAACTCCCTTCCCCTCTCCTATGTACCCAGTGCTATAGAAGACTCTTAGGAATTGGGGAAGGAGAGGTGGGGAGGCAGCGCTGGGGATGTGGAGGAGGTAAGCATCACTGAAAACCTCCTTCCCATAAGGTTTGTACACTGTCCCACTGCTTATCCAGGCTATACTTCCCATTTGTAGATAGAGCCTACTAAGTGCTACAAAACTAGGGAGGAAAGTAGAACTGTCACAGAGCAGAAATGTAAGGGAGGGAGGGAAGGAGGGTGAGCGTGGCGAATCCTAGGAGTAGGTGGGATTTCCAAGTTTGAAACTGAGGGGAGGAGAAAGGGAGAGAAATAACAAGGTAGAGTGACCTACCTCCTCAACCTCAAAAAATCCTAGTACCTTATTTGTTTACCGCTCTAAATGTCTTCACTTTCCCAGGTTCCTTTTAATTTGCTGTGATGCTTTCCTATTATGTCTTTTTAAAACATCCTGTATTAAGAGCCTGTATTGAAACCAATATGGTAATATCAGATTCTTAAACACACATTAAATCCTTGGATCTCACTGGCAGGTGGCAAAGGGTTTTTAAACTATAGAACAATTCAGTTCAGTTCTTGATTCTAGCAGCACACATATGAAAATTGGAGTGAGAGAATAGCATAGCTCCTGGGCACATTCTATATTTGTTTGTTTTGTACAGACAAGTCCAAACTTTATTTTAAGTTTAAAGTTACTAAACAAATCACAATGAAAAAATAAAAAAGATCAGTGCAGCCTCCAATCTAGGGAGGATCCTGTCTCCAATGTTAGCATTCTTCTTAGCAGAAGAAGTGGGCATTACCTTTTCTAAAAGGCAGTGGGTCAAAAATGGAAACAAGTTTATTTAGTGCCTGTGGAAGATATGCATTGGTGGAGGGGCAGGGAAAGGTAGACAGTTGGAGATCTCTTTTCTCAGGTTCTTAATTGGCATTCTGTGTTTTTAATGTTACCTCTCCTCTCAAAAAGGTGGGAGATTGTGGATACAGAATGTGAAATACACTATCTAAAGTGGATTCTCTGTGAGTTGGTTTTGTTTAACTGTTTTTCTGTCAAAAAGGAGGCTTCAGGGGCAGGAGGGAATATCAGGAAATGACTAGTATAAAAACAAAAACTGAAAACTTTTGAAAAATAAAACGAAGACAGTGAGTTGGTCAAAGTTTTGTTTTTTTTTTTAATTGCATCACCTGCTAAGAAAGAATAATTGAGATGAAAATTGGGGCTATAAACCATTGAAATACATAAATAATAGAAAGGCTTCAATGTAGGCAGAAAAATTTTAACTTGCTTTCTCAAGAAACCAATAAGCAGAGATGCTAGCAACTGACTTGAATTTCATTCCCTTTGATTTCCACCTTTCCCTCACTTGAGGAGGGATGAATGAGCAGTAATGAAAAACCAAGATAACTTTTGTGGCAAACAAGGCAAAGAGTATGGATAATCAATCAGTTGGCTGTTTCAGACCTTGAATAATCTAGAACTGACTGAAGAATTGGAATCTAATGTTCTAAGTTAGGCCTTTAGGGCTGATTGCCTAGTAGTATTTGGTTGTACTATTTTTCCCTAATTTTTTTAGAATCAGTAGTGATATAAAGATAGTCACTGTTTTTAAAGATGTTAAAGTATATTAATGCTATTTAAATTGTTGTACATAGTGCATAATATGCAAAACAATTATACGTATACTAAGAGATTTGATATTTTTATACTTAGACACCCTCTACCTTCCTCCCCCCCGAAAATCCTAGAAACTGTTTTTTAATCTGCTACTCAGAAGTCTGAAAAAGTTGGACTTTGTAACAAATACGTATATGCCTGTATTATATGTGTGTGTACATAGGTATCATACACATACATATTCACTTTGCTGATAATAATTGAGCTTTCTGAAAAGCATAGTGTGCACTTGATATGGATGACAGTTATGGGAGTTAAATTTTATTTTTCATTTTAGTTCTGGCCAGGAATGATGACAGAGCTATCAGAGTTGAGAGAATTCTATGACCCAGACACAGTGGAGCTGATGAACTGGATTAAGTAAGAGGTTTTTGGTTTTTTAAGGTTTTCACTTCAGTACAGCGCTTTTATAGTCACCTGAATTTCTTTGTTTTCATTTGTGAGGAAATGCTGAGTTGTATTACTTTTGTTCAGATCTTTATATTTAAAAATTAAGTTTCATTATTTTCTCCAAGAATAATTCCATATGGGAAGATGTTCACTTTATAATAAATGCCATATAAGTGACAGAACTGAGACTGTGTGACTGAGGCTAAGCCATTTCTCTTCCCATTTGCTATTAAATAAGACCTACTTGAATCATGTAGCTTCCTTGCATTTTAAAAATCTGTATCAAACATGCCATGACCATCATCTTCTTCAGTTCTTACTGCCATTCTACTTTTCTAACAATATAGACACATGAATATATCCTTGGCTTGTGAATGACATAATTTTGATTTTGTACAGAGAATTCAGCAGTTAACCTTTTTGAGCCAGATTTCAGTTGATTTGGTCATAACATTCAACCTTAACCTTATGGGAAAAAGAGGAATAAGGGGCCTTTTTCTTGGAAGTTGGAGTGTTGTACTATAGCATTATATTGTTTTTATTTTTTCCTCCAGTTTATTACTGGATTCAGTATTCCACATCTAAATGAAGTTCATGTGTTTCAAAGCTATGTTGATAAAACATGCCTCCTACCAGCAAAAATAAACTTTCTACCCAGAGCAGTGTTCTTATGCCCCATAATACTACATTTCCCTACTTTATAACCTAAAAGCAGCAGTGTAATTATTCACAAGTAAATAGATGTTGCAAATCTTATGTGACATATTCTGAAAGCATTGGCCATGTTGTCTCCATCACTTAGGATTTTAGTAGCCGTATTGACACTTTCTCATGACTAATGTTTACTAACCAGTACCATTTAGCACCACTTGTGTATTAAGAGATGGTAAATGTTTGATAGCTTAGGTCTCTTGAGTGCAATAGATGGAGTTTTATATAGATTTATATATAAAATATACATGTGGCTTTGGTCCCAACGTTGGACTGGATTTGACTGGATGCAATGAGAATAATTTTTCACATGTTCCTAGTGCTGAGAATGCTAAACTGTTCTTTGTCTTTATTTATTTATTTATTTCATTTTAAATCATGGCAGACAATTACAGAGTAAATTTTTCCTGCAGTATTTATTGTGTATGGGGAAAGAATATTATTCATATAAAGAAAAGCTAATTACTTTTGCATTAACTATAGGCAACTGGAAATTTATGACACATGCATCTGAAGGTGGGATGGGTATTTTCTGTTCTTAAAATTATGCTGCTAAAGATTAATGCTATACAACCACCACCACCTGGTAGGTCTGAAGACTTAAAGGCTGTCAGGATTTGCATTAAAAACTCCCATTTTCAGGAATTAATTATTTAGTCATTAAAAATTTATCCTGGCAGGGCCCCAGATTGTCTCAGGCAACCTCAGCCTAGAAGTGCTTTCAGCAGCCTTTGTTTTCATACTTTCCTCACTGGAAAAGATTCAGATTTTCAAAATAAAATCTGTCTGTGAAAAATGTCAAGAATGATCTGGGCATAAAGAGCTACTATCTAATCTGGTTCTCACTCAGGTTGGTACTTCATCAGTGTTGGGGCTTTGTGACTTGGGTTCCTCTTCTGTTAAGTTACCATTATTAGACAATGCCCTTAAGTGTCTTCAGAATTTTTTGGATGAGTCTGGCAAAATACAAACATGACTACTGCCATGGTGATACAATCCCTTTGATAATTTTCTTTTAAAATTCCCCAAGTCTAAATTACAATCTGAAGAAAAATAGCTTCCAGGCATGTTTGTAAAATAAGCTTAAGTGATGATGAATGTAACCAAAACAGGGTCTATTTAAACATACAGTGTTTGCTTAAATCAGCAAATTAGCACTAGTCCAACATCCAGATCAAATTGAATTTGAGCTTTACTTTCTTTTTTAAAATTTGCCCATAGCAATATTTCTTTTGCTTTCAAAACTGAAAAAATGACCTGCAGCACAACTAGTCTGTAGACTTTGTTTCTTTCCTTAGCAACATTATTTCTATGGTATCAAGTATGAGAAGTTCTAGAGAAAATGTTGGGTCTAAAAAATTTCACAAACCCCTTCAGTCAAAAATGAACTCTTTTTCCATGAACCTTCATAGCACTTTGTATCTCTCTTACAGTTTTTGCTCTGTTTTGCATTATAATTTTTGTGTATATGTGCATTTTTGTACCAGAGAGTTGAGTAACTATCAACTCTGAGGTTGGGGACCACAAATTTGTATCTGTCTCCGCATCTAGCACAGTATCCCCTACACATAAGAAGCTTTTGATACATTGTTGTTGAGTTGACATAGAAACTTTCTATGAGTATTGTTTAAATTCTGTTTCATTAATCAGTTATTAGGGCATCTTGCTAGGAATTGGGAGATATGGATAGAGAAATGAAAGAGTAGGCACTGATTGCCTTTTTCTTTCTTCTCATAAAAGTTTTCAGAACTGGAAATTACCCTTTCCTCCCCCTGGACCTCTGCTTTTTCTTAGTTAGCTCCTTCAAAACTCTTTGAAGACCTTAAGGCTCTGAAGGAACATTTGTTTTTTCTTCCCATAATAGATTATTATTAGCCTTTATTGGTTTCTCTGCATGTTTGTATTTCAAAGTTCTTACTCACCTGTAGTCTTTTACTCAGAAATGCTTCAAAGTAAGTCAGAATCAGCGAGCATATATTAACTACTTACTCAGTCCTGGAAATACAGACACAAGTGGAAAGAAATATACTCCTTGTCTTCAAGGAGCTGATTCTCTAATGGAGGAAGACAGCACATAAGAGAAAGATTAAAAGTAGAGGAAGGGATGGGAGGTAAAGTTCAGAGTACAGCTTGGGAGGAATGTGAGCCTGCATGCCTTCCTTAAATGGAGGCTGGAGGAGCAGACTTTGGAAGGAGCCATCCAGTCGGTGGGAGGTGGGAGCGGCCACAAGGGCAGAAAGTGGGACCAGTGTGTGAATTCCAGTGCTGGAGGGGGTATCAGGATGAAGAGCTGGGCCTTGGAGATCTGAAGTAGAGTCTGGAGAGGAATGAGGTTCCCTCTTCCATTAAAGGTCCATTGTTTTTGTTTTTTCCCCCATATAGAATTGTGAGGAATAATTTATAGTGAAGTTTCCCCGTTCTGAAAAATAAAATCTAGAATGGCTTCAATATTCACTAGATCTAGGTTTAGAAGTCAGCTGACCTTCCAGCAATCTGGGGCTTAGAGCAATGGAGACCCTCCCCAGTGCCACCTCAGCACAAGATATGCCAAATAAGGTTAAGACTGCTTTCATTGGACACCCATATATTTCTAGGTCCTTTGTCTCAGAGAGAGATTCCCACTCTTAGGTTGTGGGTCAGCCCCTCTACCAATGAGAACAAAGGCCAGTTGGGGGGGGGGTGGTTTTCTGCATTAGAAGATTATATAACCATGAGCTGGCTTCTACCTGTTGCTCTCTCCCTGCAGACACCATGTGGGCGACAGGGGTAGAGTCCTTTCTCATGAGAAAGAATAAAGACCCTTTCTAACCTCAGATTCAGACTCTGAACTCTTTCATCTCACACAGGATGACACTCAATTTTATAGGATAAGTTACTCTTGGTTGTGAGCCTATCTTCTTTGCCTTTTGGAATATTTGGAGTATTTAGAGACTTCTAGGTCTTCTGTGATCCTGAAGGGACTTTTTGCACAGTTAAATCCAATTCACTTGCAAATCATGGCATCACCACAGTGATCCCAACTTTTGAGTAGTTCGAGCTGTCCCACTGGGGACCCCAATGGCCAGTTCCAGTTGGTCAACTCAGATTCTTCTTTCCCCTTTTCTCTTCTCCCCTCCTTTCTCCACATGAGGTTTCATGGTCTTACCTGAGGGTACTCTGTCTAAAAGAGGCAAATTTTGGTGGCTGAAACCTACCTTGATAACGTGGGGTTTACTGCCTAAATTTCTTTTGTCTTAAAAGATCATCCCTTAAACCCAATTCACTCTGGCTCCTGTTGATTGGCCAACAACAGGCCCCTGCGAACCACTTAATGGTTATTTTTGGGGGCCCCAAAGTGAATGTAAATCCTAGTGAATGTAAATAGTAATTATTTCTCTTTTGAATTGAAACCCTAAGGGTCTTACCCTCCCAATTTGATTTTTTTTATTAAAGGGACTATCCCTTGGCTTACTTCTTAAAGAGGCCTATTCACTGAATAGGCTTTGCTCTGATCAAAGTGAGAACTCAGAAGGACCTTAACTTAAAAAGACCAAGGTCTCCCACTGCCTTCTGGTCCATCTCCAGTTGTCCTGATCTGTATTTGGTCACTAGACCCAGGATGGCTCTGGAGGAAAAGTGAGGCTGGTGATTTTACACAATCCTCCCTCACTTAAGCCCAGTTCATTTGCAAGTCATGTCATCATCTTCCTGATTTCATGGTCCTCTTTGAGAAGGACTAACCACAATGATCCTGATTGTGCTTCTTTCAGGATAACTGCAGTATTTTTTCCCTTAATATCTGAGCACAGAATTTGACTATGTCATTCCTGACACTTTTCTAGGAGGTGATCAGTGAATTTTCTTCTGCCTTTACCTTCTAGTTCTAATAGATATGGGCAGTTTTCATTATGATTAGTATCAAGACTTTTTTGGATAATTTTTTTTCAAGGAGTCCAGTTTTATTCTTAAATTTTCTTCTTGACCATATTTCCTCCTTGATAGAGAGATTTTCTTACCTCTTAGAATCAAAGGCAAACTGACATTTGCAAACTATTAAGTAACATATGTCAGCCTCCTTCCTATCATTTAAGGTTGTAAAAAGGAAGCTGATCTCTTCCTTAAGTCAGAAATTTGGTGAGTAGGGGGAAGAGGTGGAATTCCTATGGACTAATAATTAATAATTAGATTTTAAAGAAGATTTTTAAGAGCCAGTAATTTATAACTGACCCCCGTTTCCATAAAAGAGGCCTTACAAAGTAAATTGGATGTTTGAGATATTCTGAAAGGTTTATATGTCTGAAATTTTCTAATACTTAATGATCATGCATGAGAAGCTTATTGAATTAATAAATGTATTAATCAACAAATATGAAGTGCCTACTATGTGCCAGATCCTTTGCTAGCCACTGAAGACACAAGTACAAAGAGTGAAACAATCCCTACTGTCAAAGAGCTTATAGTCTACCTAGGGAGATAACAAATATATATATATATATATATATATAGGTATATAAAGAATAAGAGAATAAATGTAAATACAAAGTGGTTAAAAAGTAGGCTGTTTAAGAGAAAGGGCACTAGCAGTTGAGGGGATCATGAAAAGTTTCCTGGGGACAGTGGTGCTTGAGCTTCATCCTGTAGGAAGAGAGATTTGTGAGGCAAAGGCGAGAAAGGAGAGGTTCCCAGGTATGGGAGGCAGCCAGTGCAGACACAGAGGTTAAGGAGGGGTGGAGTGGTGTGTGTGAAGAACAGTAAGAAGGCCAGTTTAACCAGGTAACAAAGTGCAGGATGGAGCAGTATCCAATAAGGCTAAAAAGAAGTCAGGACTAGGTTGTGAAGGGTGTTAAAAGCTAAACAGCAAAGTATATTTTTTATCCCTAAGGCAATAAGGAACCACTGGAGTTTGAGTTGGGAAGTGATGTAGCCATATCTGAATTTAAGGAAAATAACTTTGGCAGCTGTGAAGTGGAGGTGTCAGGAAGGGGGACCAATTAAGAGGGAAAACTAACAAATGTTTCGTTTTGGACACATTGAGTGTGAGATGTCTCTAGGACATCCAGTTTGAAACATGCAGTAGGAATTGGTGATATGGGATTGAAGCTTAGGAAATATATATATATATATATATATATATATATATATATATGTATATGTCCCTGTAGGACTCAGCATAGAGATGATCATTAAACTCACTGGAGCTGATGAGGTTACCAAGAAAGAGAAGACTGTAGAGGTCCTTGAGGGGAGAGACTAGTTTTGCTTTTGTGTTTGTATCTCCATTGTTTAGCACAGCACTTTATACATAGTAAGGTCTTAATAATTGCTTTTTCATTCATTCATAAGAATCTTATATCCTTCTCTACTCCAAGACTAAACTAACCAGAACCTGTGATTTCTTTCTGGATATCAATTTCAGCTACAATATAAGGTGTTTATTTGGGTTTTTAAGAGAGTTTTCCTTTTATGTGTAAATAAAAGTAATTTTTTTATTACAGACATTTGCCATAGAACTCCCTAGTTTATACCCCTTGTCAATATCATATCATTTCTTTTCCTGCTTTATGAATCCATTTTCTCCTCTTAAAATTTCTTCTGATACTCTGCAGTTAAGAAAAATGGGCTTAGAAAGTTGGATCTTTTAACATCATGGCTGTGATCAAATTTGTTTACCATTACTTCCTTTTCTTTAATGAAACTTACAGATGCAACTATTTTTCACTGGGTATTAACACAAATTCACCAAGTTTTCTTCAGCAGTTTAACTAGAGCAGAATGAGTTACTACATGTTTTAAATATGAAGCAGGTTTAAGTTTAGATCTTAAATGCCTTTACACCTTTTATTTTTAATGAATCATTCTGTAGTATTTGCATAATTCTATAAATTCTTGAAGTGTAGATAAAGCAAATGTTCATATGTTATATTATAATGCTCAGTTTACCCATTAGTTCAACAGTAATTAACTTGTTGAGGCTTAGAGCTTCAAAAATAAATGAGATTATTTGTTCAAAATGCCATCAGGTCTGTTTGGAATGACATTTAAATTATATAATGTAAATCAGTTTGACCTGTGAGTCCTTGTCATTATTTAGTGGCATTTCTTACAGAATAAATTGTTTGCAGGTTGGGCAGCCTGCTATGGAGCTCGGCAGAAAGCTATAAAAACAAATTATCCTTTCATTTTATACATCATTTGTTCAGACATTTGTAAAAATTGCTTCGTTTTTCTATAATAGAGAAGTGTCATTCAGTGGTTTGAAGCATATTAACTGTTTTAGATACAGACCACAATCGTTAAGAGACTGTATCAGGTGGAAATACTTGTGAAAGAGGAGTGCACAGACAGAGCCCCACCTGTCATACGGCTAATTTAAAGCTAAGTTCTAGGAAGCATTTGTTCCTTTGATAATTTTATCAGAGGAAATTCTATGGTTTTTTTTTTCAGTAAGGATAAACTGAAATGCTTAAAGAATATCAGTCAGTCAATATTTAAGAGCCTATTGTGGGGCAGCATTTGAACATGGAGTTGAGGGAGGGGTGAGGGGGAAGGGAATGACATGTTCATATTTGTGCTTTATAAGAAGATCACTTTGACAGTTGAAAGGAGGACAGACCAGATTAGAGAGAAATTTGTGGCAGGCAGACGAACCAACTATTGTAATAGGTCAGGCATGAGGTGATAAGGGCCTGCACCAGTATGGTGGCTGTGTCAGAGGGGAGAAGAGGGTGTGTATGAGAGATGATGCAAAGCTGAAATCCACAAGTCTTAACAATAGAGTGGTGAGGGCCCTGGTGGGGGACGGCCACAGGGAGGATCAGAGTTCTAAGATTTCAAATACAACTATTTTATAAAATAAGAAAAAGTCAGATATACAGAGTATCTGCAATCATCAGAGCTTGGTGGCTTATAAAGCAACAATATTAATAATTAACTTTGAGGAAATTATAGCTCTTGGGTTTTACCAGAATTTTGTTGTCAGGATACTTAATAAAAATGAATATAGCACAATAACTCACATTTATATATATAGCTGTAGTTACAAAGCACAATGTTTGTAGCACTGATGCACTAGAAACAAGTGATCTATAATGCAGCCTTTCCAGTTATGGCTAATGTTTACAGCAGGACAAAATAAGTAGAATGGCATGTGAAAAGATTACTAGATTTGGGTTCAGAAGGTCTTATTCCAAATCTCACATTTGCTTCATGGACTCTCAAATAAATATAAACTACATTTCTTGTATAAGTTATTAGAGCATCTGCCTTAGCAGGAAGAAAATGTTAGAAGGGGAAGACATCATAAAGTTAGATACTGTATTCTTAAGGATATGAATTATTAACCTGGTAAGTCCTGGTTCAAGAGTCAAAGGAACAGTGTTCAAATCCCACTGTTAACACTTGCTATGTGTGTGACATTGGCCACAGCATCTCCTGGCCTCTGCTTTGTTCATCTTTAAAATGAGGGGGATGGGCTAGATGGGATACCTTCCTTCTCTACATGGCTGATGCTAAAGGACTGCCCCCCATGGTGCAGTACCAAATGACTGTAAGACCCTTGCTAGGTTTTTGTTCCATCTCTGTTGGACTAAACAATCTCCAAAGCAAAGTTTCGTAACTTTTTTGTATCTCTTTGACAGTCTAGTGAAGTCTATGGACCCCTACTCAAAAAAATGCTTTGTTGCCTGCCTTTATAATGGAAGGAAATGTTACATTTCAGTTACAGGTTAGGGCAGATTTTTTTTCCCCATCAAAATTCACAGACTTCAAATTTAAGACCCTTGTGCAAAGGCTTCTTCTAGTTCTAAATTCTAAAATCCTATGTAATA
Source organism: Pseudocheirus occidentalis (assembly GCA_028646575.1). Taxonomy (NCBI): domain Eukaryota; kingdom Metazoa; phylum Chordata; class Mammalia; order Diprotodontia; family Pseudocheiridae; genus Pseudocheirus; species Pseudocheirus occidentalis. The sequence goes on along the minus strand of JAQQSW010017137.1, from coordinate 470 downwards.
ATGACCTTTCCCCCCGTTTACTGCTTGAATCTGTACCGCACATCTGTCAATTAATCATGTGATGTTCTAACTTGCTTTTGTTATTTAACTTTATTTGAAAATTTGTCTTTCAGTTAGATTGTAAATTGAAGATACAGAAAATGCTTATTTTTGGGTCCCTTTCAACTTAGTATAGTGCTTTGTACACAGTGAACATTCAACAAATATTTATTAGTTTTGCTTGCACTACTTTTAATGTCAAGTATTTGTTTATATAAAAGTATTCTGTTTCAGTACAGAATTTAAATACATGAACTTCTTTGCCGAGTCAGGCTTTTTCATTTGGAATGTATAACTTGAAATTCAGACATGCTAATGAACTATATGTAATTCAGGAATGGATCCTGAAATACATACATTAAAAATTCATTTATTGATGATTGTTACCAAGGAAGAAGCCATTGCAAAATCAGACTTCTTAGGGAAATGAA
>JAQQSW010017136.1:0-11526 GCA_028646575.1 Pseudocheirus occidentalis | reverse complement strand
GAAATAGCAACAAAAATAATTTTATGGTTGGGGGATCACCACAACATGAGGAACTGTATTAAAGGGTCATGGGATTAGGAAGGTTAGACAGTACTGAATGACTAAACAGCAACAATTTTGTTTAGTTGGAATACTGAGTGCCAGGTGATCAGAGTAATATGAAACATGGCTAGAAAATTAGGTTGGAAACAGACTATGGAAGGCCTAAGACTTTATGTAGAGGAATTTATATAGAGAGTTTGCAGTCTTTGGAGGCTTTTGAGCAAGAGATTGATATGATCAAACGTATCTTAGTAAGATTCTTATATATTAAAGAGGTAACAGACTAGAATTGAGGAGACCTGGAAGGAGGTTCTTCTAGTAGTAAAAGATGGTAAGGGCTTGAACCATGGTAATGGAAATATGAGTGGAGAGGAAGGGATCTATGCAAGAGATGCTGTGTAGAATAGCTTATAAAACTTGACTACTGATTGAAAGTGAGGGAGATGCAGTGAAGAAGGAAGAATCAAGCTTTTGATGCTTTGGTTAAGAATGTAGGTGACTTGAAGAATATTAGTGCCTTCAAGAGAAATAAGGAAGACTGGGGGTAAAAACAGATTTAGGGAGAAAGATGATGAGTAGTTTTCAACAATCAACAGATGTTTACTGAGTTAAAAGATAGCATGGCATAGTAGGTAGAGAGCCAGCCTTCATGCCAGGAAGGTGTAGTTTCAAGTCCATCTCCAACACAGTCTGGCTGTATGACCTTGTGAGTTCCTTTGCCTCTAAATACTTTACTGCTTGTAGAGAAGGTGCTGACAGAGGGAGTTTCCCCACCAGGGAGCTCAATTTAACCAATGAAATCACAGGTCTAGTCCCTGTCCTTGAGTGCCCTCCATTGGGCTTATGTGTCACAAAATAGTCCCCAAGGATACATTGTGTTTGATATGCTGATAGGATATCGAGAAGTAATCAATAAAAGGTGGCAGATGGGAGTTCAGGAAATTAGGACTAGATCTATACATCTGGAAGTAATCTGACCAGAAATGATAATTAAATCCATTGGAGCTATTCACATTATTTCAGACCAAGAAAAGAACCTGAGGAGGATCAGAGGGGAGACTAATGAACCAACAAATGAGACCAAAGTGGAGTCTTCAGATAGGTTGGAGAACTCTGGAAGAAGAGTGTGTGTCACATGTGGCAGAGGAAGAGAAAGTATGGCAGAGGAGGGAGAGATCATCACTGACAAAGCTTCAAAAGAGATCAAGGAGGATGAAAGTGAGAGAGATTTAAAAACCAGAAGAGATTAGGTTTAGTAGAGTCATGGAGTTAGAAGCCTTTTTGATTAGGATGTGAGGAAGTGGAAGCAACCCTGGTAGACAAGTCTTTCTAAGCATTTAACAGTGATTAGATAACATTTAAATGGCATTTTAAGGCTTGCAAAACTCTTTAGGGGATAGTGTGAATTGACTACAGGAAAGGAAGTAGAAAATGAGAGAGTGGTGCTAGCTGATGGAGCACCTGTGTTTTCTTGGTGTTAACTGTTAGGTCAAAATTAGCACGAACAGCAGAGAATGATCCATACTTCTTTGTTGCATCTCAGCTTCAGAGGCTGCATTGAGTGCACAATCATCAGCAAACAGAAAGTCATGCACCAACACTCCCTCCGTTTTGGTCTTGGAATAATCACTGAACCAAGCTCCCAGAGCAAATAAGAGGAAGTGGGGTGAAGGAAAGCTAAGAGGGTTACTGTTGACAAGCCACCTTTTACTTGGAACCTAGCAGAGGAGGAAAAGGGTGAAGATATGTAGGGGTTTTGAGGCAAGGAGGGCCATTCACTGCAGTAATTTAAGTAAAGGCTCTTTGTATGAGTTTGAGGACTTAAGGAGGCCTGGTGAATTTCTACTACCCATTTCAATTTTTATATTTGGCAACAAAGGATTCTCTATATGAGTGATTATGTGGTAACTCAGCATCCTTGCTAGATTAGGGGGAAAGGAGGCAACACACTGTTTGTACAAAACTATTTATTGGGTGTATCATTTTTTTTGTCAATGATACAGTAAAATGTATATCCAATAAAAGACCTTTGAAAAAATAATATTGGTGGGTCAAAGAAAAAATCATAGAAAGTATAAGTACAATGAGACAATATACCTTACCTAGGCTCTGGGAATATAAAGAAAAATAAAATAATTCTTTCCCTTGAGGAGTTTACATTCTTCTTGGGAGAAGGTTACAACATGTAAACAGAGGGATAAACACAAGATAGATGCAAAATAAAAATAAATGCCCAATCATTTCAGTATGGGTCACGGGTTGGTGCAATAATGACTAAAGGAAGCAGAAAAGGCTTTTTCTAGGATGTGATATTTGAGTTGAGCTTCAAATGAAGTATCCAGAGGTGGAAGTAAGTAGAGAACATAGTCTGTGGAATGCTATTAAAACAAATCTTAGGAGAAATTGTATAATTCTAAATACTCCAATCAAACAAAAGAGAGAAAGGACCGGATACATGCAATCCCAAAATCCCAACATCAAACTGGAAATTCTGAAAAACACAGAAAAGATTAATAACACTGAAAGGAAAAAAATCACTGAATTTATAAATAAAACCAGGAACTGTTTTTAACAACAACAACAACACAAACCTAATAAAAATAAATAGCTATTCTAATTTTTTTTAAAGAGAGAGGAAAAACTAAATTGTTGGTATCAAAAATGAAAGAAGATTCAAGACAATTGAAGATGAACTAATGGGAACTCAAAACTTATTTTGTCCAACTATATGACAGCAAAACTGATAACTTACTAAAAAAAAGATGAATATTTCTAAATATATAGAATATGCAGATTAAGAAAAAAAGAAATTGATTATTTAAATAAACTAATGTTAAAAAGGCACAAACCAGTCACAAAAATGAGTCATGACAGTCATTAATGTAAACAGCCCTATAATAAGGAGAGAAAAAAGTACATGATGGAGGACCTTGAGTTTCTTAGTTATAGTAGCAGGTGAGGTTATGGAGAGCAAGGAGGCTAGCAAAGGTGTGGGGACTTTAAAACAGGTTTTGGAACAGCTGCAATAGAGTGTGAGAGGCTCTTTTCTCAGCTCATCTCACCTCCACTTGCTTGCTAGATATCTCCTCCTTGAAGATCCACGAGTATCTCAAACTCAGAATGTCCAAAACTGAACTTATTATCTTTTCCCCTAGATCCTCCCCTCCTCCTGGTTTGCTGTTGTCTTTGAAGATATCAGCATCCTTTCAGTCACCCAAATCCAAGCTCTTCTTTCTCCCACCCATCTACTTCTCCCTATGCGTTCCACAACCACCCTACTTTACACCCTTTTCATTTCTCCCCTAGACTGTTATTGCAATAGTTTCCTAACTGGTCTTCCTTCAGCTCTCCATTTCCTTTCCCCTCTCCATTCCATCTTCCACACAGCTGCCAAATTGATATTCTTAGAGCACAGGTATGTCACTTCTCTGCTCAAGAAGTTTCCATTGTTTCCTCTTGCTTCTAGGATAAAATATAGATTACTCTGTTTGGCATTTAAATCTCTTCACAGTCTGGTTCCAACTTGTCCAGACTGATTATTTCTCATTATGCTCTATATTTTAGTCAAACTGGCCTATTTGCTATTTTCTGTGCTTTTGCAAAGACTATTCCCATTTCCCACCTAAAACCCACACCCAGGCTTGAAGTACTCTCCTTGATCTCCTCTCAGAGCCCTTCAAGGTTCAACTAAACTGCCTTCTTCCCTTCAAGCTGTTTCTGATTCCCCCAGCTGTTATTGCTTCAAGCCTGACTCCATACTAAAATACTTCTATTTATTTTTCTTTTGTATATTTTTCTATCTTTTGTATATTTTTTGTGTGTGACTATACATGTTGTCCTCCCCCAAGAAGAATATAAGAGAAAGGACTGTTACTTTTTTTTCTTTGTATACCTAGGACCTAGCATAGTAACTGACACATACTTAATAACATGTACTTAATAAATTCTTGTTGTTTTAGAATTCTTATTGTTGTTATGTTGTTATTATATTATAATAATTATGATTATTATAATTAAATTAGGAAGCAGTTAAGACCCAGGTAAGATGGGAGAAGATGAATTTATAGTGGACCCAGCTGGCATAGTTATGACATTCAGCAGAAATAGTTATAGAGAAGGTAGATAGTGGCCATGACTCAAGATTGAGAATTGACAGTCCATGAAGGGGAGTTTGATCATGGGGCAAGGGATTCAAGAGTGGAGGACTTTGAATATAGCTGAACTAGTCAACTGCTTGTATCAGGACTATAAAGAGAGGAAAAATAAGTCAGAGCAGGAGTGGTGGATTGAGAGAACAGAATAAAATACTAAGGGAGAGCCTGAAAGTCTCTGTGAAGATAAAGAATAGGTTTAGGGAGAAGTAAGGCAGAGAAACACATAGGAATACCCGAGGTTTTGAACAAGAAAGGTAAATGCAGCCAACTAGATTTAAGAAGATAAGGAAAAGAGTAAGAGCTGATTGCCCCTGATATATGGTTGGTTTTCTTGCTTTTATTTTTTTTAACCAAATGTCAAATTTTTTTAGGGACTTGTTGTAATGTCTTCAGATCTGGAGGAAGTTGCAAAAAGCATTCTGATAGGCAAAATTCCAGGAATGTGGATGGGAAAATCCTACCCAAGCCTCAAACCACTTGGCAGCTATGTGAATGATTTCCTTGCCAGGTTGAAATTCTTAGAGGTAAGCAATAACCAATCTGATAGCTGCTATACAGTTAAGGCTCTTTTTTTGTCATTTTAATCCATTTGAATAGTGTTATTGTGCCAGTTGGAGCCAGCTTGCCAGTCATTCTCAGATGTGATTTATGTAATCGCTTCACTAACCCATTGGCCTGTAGTTCCATAAAACTGGTTTTTGAGGATAAATCTTTCTGGAGGCTTTTCCAAGTGGCTGATGTGCATTTTTAGTGAAATCAGCTTCACAAAGGGCATTCAAATCAATCAAATGTAAAGAAAAAACTTTAATAAAATTGGCTTGCCCATTGAGTATCAAGTATGAACTCAGATCCTTAATGTAATACATTGAGCATCTTAATTAGTTTGGCCAACTACTCAATGAGTAATGTGAGTTATTTTTCTTATATAGTGGTCTACTAAGTCATAAGAATCATTCATTTGGTTGATTTCATGATGGGCAATGATCTAAATGTCCAGTCTCCTCAAAACTATTGGCTAAGCAAGTTAGACTCCCTTGCCATTGTTCTTACAGTAGTGATCATTACTACAGTATTAACAATTACATTTTCCAGATATATCTTGGCAGCAGTAAAAGATTGGACTTTTCTTAGACGTGTATTGTGGGGTCAATACTAAGGAACATTTCTGCCTTGTCTCCCCATAGTCCTCCTGCTTTGGCTTTGGGCTTTATGCTTATTGTAGAAACAGCTGGGAAAAGGAAGAATGTGGGAAATAATTTGCAGCTTTCAAATCCAGTTCCCTAGAGCACACTTAGTCCAGAGGTCCACAAAAGACATGAATTTAGCATAGTTCAGCGCACAGCTCGTCACCCAGACATTCTTCTTATAAAAGAAAAATCAGATTGTGTTCCATTATTTGTGAAGGCCTCAGACTATCTCTAGTAAGAAACAAAGACTACGCTAGTTTATGTGGGTATGCCATTTGGCTGTCATCTTGCCCAGCTCCTCTGCTGTAGATTAGACTGACCTGTACTTTGATAGGAAGTCTTCAGGAATTTTAGATTATCCAATTTTGGCAGATTAAGAAGAAAGAAATGGGACGATATATTTTCTTTCTTTTTGCTTTTTTTTTTTTTGGAGAGCAATTGGGGTTAAGTGACTTGCCCAAGGTCACATGGCTAGGTTTTGTGTTAAGTGCCTGAGGCCAGATTTGAATTCAGGTCCTCCTGACTCCAGGGCCAGTGCTCTATTTACTGCTCCACCTAGCCACCCCAACAGTAGACTTTCTGACCTTTGTGCTTGTCTCTCTCCCTTTTTTTTTTAACTGTCTGCAATATGGTAGACTGTTTAGCTTACCATAGTAATATGGTAACATGGTATATTGGTGACTACTCTCTACATTAACTTTTATTGAAAATGGATGTCTTTAAATTTTAGGGTAAGAATAAGAATTGAATTTGCAAAAGATAGTTATGCTTGCATTCATTATGTATTAAGATTGTTGGACTTTTAAAGGGAGATATGAAGTATAGAAGTATGAATGGTTTTAGCCAAATATCCATTTCCAGAGAAAGGCCCCACAAATGGAGCATTTAGGATTTTTATCTTTGTAGATAATATGGATATTAAAGCTATTCTTACAAAGGGCAACATTACATTGTATCCCTAACACTCAGGCTATCTATTCCTAAGCAGAAAATAAAAGTGGAAGAGTTAGTCTGCTGTATCTCCACCTTTCCTTTTCTATGTATCCTGCCCCACCGCCTGCCCTTGCAGCGGCACCACTTCTTTCTCATAGCGCCAACTCATCACATAATTTACCTAAATATAATTAGAATGGTTTCTATGACCATTTTTATTTGCAGATGTTGAACTCTTAACAGTTGAGAGACCTTATATACAGTAATAAAGCCTTTCTCTTTCCCACTGTGCTTATGTAGTATTGGTATGAAAATGGAACACCACCAGTCTTCTGGCTCTCAGGCTTTTTCTTCACTCAAGCATTCTTAACTGGAGCACAGCAGAACTTTGCAAGGAAATATACTATCCCCATTGACCTGCTTGGTTTTGACTATGAAGTTATGGATGACAAAGAATACAGGCATGCTCCTGAAGATGGTAAGCTCAAAAAAAAGTCCCATGTTGATAGACCAGATTTGTAAATTGAACAAAAAACATAGCATTAACTAAATCTTCTACATTTAGCAACTAATCTATAAACTACTCATTAATGAATGTTAAAATTAAGAATTAAAATGTTGAAATGTCATCTATTGTTATGCCAACATCAGAACTTCAAATGTGGTCTAACACTGAACAGTGTAGGTTCCCCTTGATTGTCAGAAGAGTTTATTTTCTTGGACTTCCTTCTCTGATGACACATAGTTTGGAAATGGCTGGTTGTTCTGAGAACTAACATATATAGTAACAAATGTGTGTTTGCATGTGAAGTTGAATGGTCAGCATTAAGGATATCAGCTTTAAGGAAGATTCTCTTTATAATTTTATTCAGTTCCTTTTTTTGTTTATTGCCCAACAGAAACCGAATTTTGTGATATTATTGTTATTTGAAATGTCATTTAAAAATGCTATAGATTTTTGTGAATTATATAAAGATTAATTCGACATGATGATAATTCAATTTGATCAATATTAAATTAAGACATTTCTTAATGCCTAAGAAACATGTTTCTGTCATGAATCTGTCATACTTTTGCTATCTCTCTCTTGTATATCTAGGTACTCCCTTTAGTAGTATGCATGGAAATCCATCTACATCTTGTGTGCCTCTTGTACATGAATGACCTCCTAAAAATCTGCCGCAGAAATGTTCCTCAATATATTAGACTGAATGCAAACATATCAACTAATAATCAAAAATATCTAGTTGCAGTTTGTCCAATATATAGGAATATTTGGCATGTTATTTCAGTTACTATATTGTTTTGTGGTACTACTAACACTTTATAATGATGACTAGGAAATAATTCATCAAGAAGGGAAAAAATAGGTTATTTTCTCAGATCTAGATTGTGAAAGCACATTTTGAAACTATCTTTCCTGGAAATTCAGATGGCATATTCACATTAAATCCCATTAAATTCCCCCAACATTTATATATAATAGTTTATATTTTATTATCTGTACTCTCATACATCTAAAAATATGTTGTTTTGTAATAGTTCTCTGCTTGCTCCATATATCTGTGCCTTATCTACCAAATTAAATTGTAAGTGCCCAGCATCAGGAAACTATTTCCTAGATATCCCCTATATCAATTAGTACAATGCTGAGAGCATTATTAACATGTACACAGTAGCACAAAGTAATGCCCATGAATTTAACATATTTTATCATGGGAAATGAGAAAAATGGATTCATCCTCATTCCATACAAATATAAAAATTTCCCCTGAAATCTAATTGGGAATAGGAGGTGATGATGCTATCCACAGAGTCAATGGTTATACACACACACACACACACACACACACATCAGAAAGATGGAGATGATGTAAAAATATCTCACATTTTAAAGTTTTACAGAATGTCTAAAATTTCACGGAAATAATATAATTGGTTATATCATAGCCAGAGTCTAGTTCTGTGCCCAAATTTGTTCTGATCTCTCTATTTATAATCTGAGCACTGAACTGGTTAGAACATGCAGAAAATCTTCATGAAAATTTGAGGAGATTGTGATTGGTTGATATTTTAGTGACAGGTCTTCAAACTACCAGCTCTGTCATTGTTATAATTATACAGTTGTTTTTTTCCCCATTATTTCAACATTGGCAGTATCTATAACTATTAAGAGTTTTGTTTCTCACAATAAAAACATATTCAATAAAACATAAAAATGAGAACTCTAATAATTAAAGATATTGAAATTAAAAAAAATCCTAATGATATATGGGATACATTACAATACATATAGCACAGCTGATTTGACCTCCACCCAGAACTGCATCATCAACTAAGTCTAAAAAGTTCAGATATTTGCCAATAAGCTGATTTCCACAGAGCCCTGTCATTCTTGCTCCTTCTTGTTAGGTGTTTCAGTCCAAAACTGCTTAGAATCCTTAGAAAACTTTTAATGAGGGGAGAAGGAGAGAGAGACACAGAGAGAATAAACAATCTTTTAAAATCTCCAACATCTTTGGCCCTATTAGGGATGGACACTTGGCTAGGATTCTTTAGTTTTTATGACCCAGATAAGCAAAATGTTAAACGAAGTTTATCCTAGGAAGAAAACCTGTAACAGTAAGTGGCCAAGAATAATAAATTATAAACTATCTTCATAGAAATCACTTTCCTAGTAAGTAGCTAGAGTTTCTTCAATGATCTTTCCTAGTAGTTATGTTATGTAACCAGACCAGAAATGAAGGACAAGATTAAACCACAAAACAGCTATGGGTTTGCCAAACCTAGCTGAAAGCCTTGTCAGGAGACTAGTGCCAAACATTATTACATTATTAAGGTGTTCTAAGAGTGAGGAGTTGGGGGTATTGGGGAACAAATAGCTGCCTCAAGTAACTTAGGCAGGAGAAAGTACCTAAAAGTTGTAGCTGCCATGACCTGTCTCCAACTTTGGGTCAGAAGAGCAGAGGGGAAAGAAGTAGATTGACTCCCAAACAAGAGAAGAGAAGAAAATCTACTTGTCTAAATGAGAGAAAAAGGGAGAGGAAAGACATATATAACTGGATAAAGGCAGGAAAAAGGAACTAATAAACAGAACATTAAAGGGAAAAGCGTAGCAAATGAGAAGAGAAGTTGGGAGCAGGGGCGAGGGCAGGGGGAAGAGTAAGGAAAAAGAGCCAACAGGAACAGGGACACTTTAAAAAAATTAAAGAAGGAACATAATACTGTGTTTATAGTGGAAGAAAGAACTGGAAACTGAAAAACTTCTGCACAGAATACATTATGGCATTTAGGATTAGAAGGAAAGTGGCCAAATTATAAAAATCTTTTTATCAAATTTCTCTGATGAAAGCTTGATGCTCAAGATATATGTGTTTTAATATATTTTATATATACACACATATCATGTGTGTTACACACATATACATATATACATACATAAACACACACGCATACTAAAGTCACTTCCCAATAGATAAATGGTCAAAGGATACAAACAAACAGTTCTCAAAAGAAGAATTTCAAAGTATTCACAACCACGTTAAAAAAAAAAAACACAACTCCAAATCACTGTTGAGAGAAATACACATCAAAACGTCCTAGAGGCTTCATTTCACATCCTGAAAATTGGCAAATATAACAAAAATGGCAACACTCAATGGTGTAGAGGTTTAGAAGGTTAGTTACACCAATACATTGTTGGTAGGCCTGTAAAATGATACAACCATCTTGCAAAGCAATTTGGAATTATGCAAATAAAGTGACTAAAATGTCCATACCTTTTGCTATGCTTCTTCATAAGGAAGAGTGGAGAAGGCAGAGTGGGAGTAATCTAGGATTGGGGTTTGAAAAGATGTAAGTAGTAATTGAACCAAATGGCAACGAATTCAGGGATAGAAAACAGCATAAAGTGTAACTGGCTAACTATAGGGTCAAATTTTTGAAGAGAAGAAAGTAAGGACAAAGTTCTATTAAGTGTCCCTTTTATAATTTGATTGATATGGCATTAAAAATGTAAATTAACTTTGAACGTATTGTCATTTATGTTGTTCTTTATTTTTTTAAGGAGCACTTTGTAATTGAAGCTATATGTTTTTTGTGTGCTTTGGTAATTCAATTACCAGATATTTTATGCATTTTGTAATTATTTGGAATGGGATTTCCCTTTCTATTTTTGTTTCTGAGGTTCGTTATTTTCATAAAGAAATGTAGAGGGAGCCAAGATGGCAGTGTAGAAGCAGCAAAGTTCTGCAGCTCCCACACAGCCACCCTAAATACCCATAAAATACAATTCTAAACAAATTTTAGGGCTCCCAAAATCACAAAAATACAGAAAACACATCTCTCGCTGAAGACAGCTTGGCAGGAGAGACTCATCGCGGCAGCTGCAGCCAGCCCACCCCAAAACTGAAACCACGGCCAGGCCCCAGGGCAGAGGGAGGAGGCAGGAGCTGTGCCTCAACTTGAGTCTACCCAGAGAACAGATCTACAGCACCTGAAGCAATTTTCACAGCTATCAAACCAGGATTAGAGAAGGTCAGTGAAAGTGAAACTTTCAAGCTAATTTTGGAGGAGGAAAAGCAGTCTGGCCAATCTGCCCCCATGGCAAGGAAGCAGTGGGGGAAGGGCAGGATCTGCTACAACTGGCAGCTAACTCCATTGGGCTGCTTCAGAGCTCCTGCCCTGCAGACCCAGCAGTGGGGCTGAGTCAATTGATCAGGGCCAGGGGCTCTTGCATTGAGCAGCCTGGATCTGGATTGTGGTCTTGGGTGGTGGTCCTGGGGTGCGTTTTCAGCAAGCCAAAGCTGGTGTGGGCTGCAGCACCCCCCTAATAGCTCTGGCACCTGTGAAAACCCCAGCGATTTGGGACAGAGCCTTCCCCCCTGGAAGCAGAGTTTCACAAAGCTAAAAAAAAGCCAACCAATTAATTGACTGGCCAACATGAGGAAAAGGAAGCAAAATAAGAACAGCAACAAAACTCTAGAATCCTTTTTTAGGGACAAAAAGGATCAAAGCATGGAATGGGAGGAAGAAAACACAGTCAGAACTCCCACACCAAATGCTTCCAAGACACTTGAAGAATGCCTACAAACTATAGATCAACTGAAAAGGACTTTGAAAAACAAATAGGAGAAGTGGAGGAAAAATTGGGAAGAGAAATGAGAATGATGTGAGAAAATCATGAAAAGAGAGTCAAAAACCTGACTGAA
>JAQQSW010017135.1:0-11526 GCA_028646575.1 Pseudocheirus occidentalis | reverse complement strand
TCTATCTATCTATCTATCTATCTATCTATCTATCTATCTATCTATAAGAGAGTTCTACATGTGGTCATAACAATATATACTTACAGATATTTAATTTTGCAAACCTTAAAGCCTTATTTTCCAACCTATCTCCTTGCACCTCACCTAAGCCTCCCATCCCTTTTCTGTCAATGAGGTCACCAAAAATGAAATGACATGTCATCTTGGTTTGTAGGATCCTGTCTAGTTCTTCTAAAAAAACCTTTTTTATCGCTTTACCCCCACACAACAGGGGTTGGTGCTTAATCTATGATAATCTTGATAGTAATCTTTTTTAATGTTATTATGTTTATCATGATAACATCAAGATGATATGACTAAGCATCCTAAGAGATAATGTTTCTTGTTGCCTTTGGGCATATTATAAAGCCATTCTGCCAATTTCTTTCTTTGCCTCTCAAAGAAAAACCTTTGAGCAACCCTTTCATTCACATGCAACTGCCTCTTATCTCATGGTTATGTTCATCATGAGAATATTAATATTTATTTTCCGTCTTTCAAATTTTTGTTGGCAATTGAACAAATACTTGACATTTAGAGTACTTACAATTAATGTTTATAGATGATTAAAAATGTGTGATTCTTAGTTTTCATTGCCCAATTTTCTATCACTACTTTACTACCACTGTTGAACTAAAATGAGTCACAAAAACATTAAGGCCCATTTTTAAATTTTATTTTTTCATTGTTTGCCATGAGCAAAGAATTTGTCACCTCATAATGTCAACGCTCAGGGACAGCTTTTGTGTTCAGGAATTCAGTCACAAGGGCAGAAGACCAGTTTCTCAGTAGGACTACATATGAAGCCTTTCTCTCATGGTGGAAACTTCAAGAGATTATAGTCCACTTGTATAGCTTCTGAGAACCCAAGATCACCTACAGGCCAATGTAACATCCTTAACGTATATAACCTAGTCCAGTACTTCCACAATGTAATATGTCTAAATTTGTTACAGAGAGAACTATCCAAAGGGGTTTTACTCTCTATAACAGTGACTAATCTCTAACTTAGGTCTGTGAGACACCCATTTCTTTCTGGGGTTGACTAACATGTTCTACCCTGTTCTCAGCAGGTTTAAGTTCCCATAGATAGGCCACTACCACACAGTTACATTCAAATTTCCTCAAGGTTCTAAGGAAAATAACAGTTCAACGATATACACTTCTACAACTTACTACTTCAGCTCTTGAGCTCCCTACAAATGTTTTGTTTCTATGCAAAAAAACACTCATAAAACAGTACATTTACACAGTATGTGATATTTGTATAACCATCCATTCACAATGACATTTTTAGATCCCAAACATAGCCATTTACTTATTAATATGTTAAAAGAAATAATTCTATTGTAGATACCACAATTTTAAAGTAAATATAAATAATAAACATTATATATATATATATATATAAAATCAGATTATATTCTTTTACCATTACACTCAACATTTATGGTGCAGAGTGGGCACACCTGGTATGAGAACACACAAGTAAGGAAAATTAATCTATTTCAGGAAACTCATAACCCCTAGCTGTAGGATTATCAGTCCATTTGGGAACATATGAACCACAAAAACTGTTCCCATTCTCTCTGCTTGCCCATTAATCTTTACCAGTCTTTAGATGGGGATTGCTTTTTTTTATTCTTTAATTGAAAAGAGTGTTTATAACCTCTTTAACTTATTCATCCCCCTTAAAGGGCTTACAAAATGTTAGCTCTTAGTGTATATATCACTTCTCTTTGAGTTAGAAAAAAATCATATAATATGATGTAATATAATATATGATATAACATAACATAACATAACATAACATAACAAAAATAATAAAATATAATCTTATCACACTGGTTTCCTCTGGCCCATACAGACAAGAATCACCATTTATTCACTTACCCAGAAACTATAGCAACCTGGTTCAAGTTCACTCTTTAAGCCAGCTTGCCATAATGCTTTACTTTAAAAACCTTCTCTACCGTTCCCTCTTAAGGCAGAGGTGGCAGCCAAGAGCAACAAATCCTTATAAAAAATCTTTTTCTAAGATTGAATGGAAATGATTGACAATAGGAGTCATGGGCACTCTTGGCCAATGACATCACTTCTCTCCATCCAATAAGCAATTAGGTGAAACTTTATCTTAGTGGATGGCTTCTACCTCCTATAAGTCCATTGAAGCAGCTTCTCAGCCCATGCTGTCTCTTCTACTCTTCCTGGGATGCTCTTCCTTTGCATTGTCTTGGCAGCAATTCATGTTCAAATGGCTCAAATAAAAACCATTTGAATCTCAGTGACTCACTGGTTAATTAAGAAGCTATAACTCCACAAACTAACCCTATTAAATCAATAGTACTCTTAAAAATCATGCCTCAGTTTTCAAATGTTTATATGGTTTCTAATGTTCTTAGTTTTATCTTCTTTAGTTATAAAATACGCACATGCAAATTAGCTGATACCTATTGTGATCCCCTATGATGCTGTATTTCTTTATACTCACATTTCCCTAGCTTTTTTGTTTATTTGTTTATTTTAAGGTGAATATCATCAGAGACAACACTTTATTCACCAAACAGACTAAAGTAGCTAAAACTTAACTAAACTATTTTATTTTAAAAATTAACAACAAAACCTTGACTAAATACATCTCAACATGAACCAAAGCACAAAACCCCAGCTGGTTTTGAGACATTGGGCATCACTGGGCACAGGCAGAGGCTCCCTAGGTTTTTATAAATGATAAGATTTTCTTTTACATTTTATATTATTAAAATATTCCCATATAAGCAAAGGATCATAGTCCCTTGTTTATAACGCATTCTGACTACTCAGATTTACACAATAGATCACTTTCTCTCCAAATTGTCCAAAATCTCATCTGAAAGCTATTTCAGCACACATCTATTTAAGTGTTGTATCTTCTTTTAATTATAAAGTTATTTTCCCACACATATCATATTCACAATGTTGATCCACAAAAGGGACAATATTTCATATCATTTAAGGATCAAAATCAATGTCTTATTTTATAGAAAAACACATTTTCTTCACTTCTCATCATCAACTGCTTCTTATGAAAAGGGTTTTAAAGAACCATTGTACCTTACATCATGATGAAGCAACACAGGAGCCTAATAAGAAGAAGAGTCTGCAGGAAGGCCCAGAGGGCTGGTGTTCTCCCTCTTTGTCTCCAATCTGATTCTTCTTTACCTATGCATATTGTGACCAGCATCAATCATAAGGGAATTTGACCTCTAATGAGAGAATTCAGACTCCTTTTTCTCATATTCTTTGCTTCTTTGCACAACATAGCAACTTGGGGAAAATTATGTATAGCTTACCTTTGGCTGATATACAGGCTCTTCATGAGTAGAAAGTTATTCAGTGTACAATATGAATCAGGTATGGGAAAGCTATTTATTTCCTCTATGAAAAAGTAATGCTTAACAAATAACAATAGCATGCACTAATGGAAAGATTTTTTAAATGACTTTAGTAATTAGGAATATTTTTATGCTCTCCTGGGAGTCTGGGACAAAAACAAACAAAAAACCTCATCAAAATATAAGATACTTTGGAGAATGTTGAATAGACATTTTTAAACTTCAATCCAGCCCTATCTTGTCCAAACATTTCCTTCCAAGTCTAAGTCTTTTGGCTGAGTCAGGATTTGATATCTTCTTCGTATTGGTCCATTCACTTTTTTAGTGCAGAAGCTACATTCAATGAAACAATGATCCCAGGCACTCTAGTCCTCTCAAATTAAAAGCATTGCCTCTAAAACTGGACATGTTCATCTCAAGATTAATATTCAGTCACATATGTTTAGGAAAGGAACACAAAACATAAGCAGCAGCCAGAGAACTAGACTCAAGCTTCCTAACCCTCTGTCCCATAGCTGACATGTGGGAACTTCAGGCTGCCAGAATAGAGGGAAGAGCAATAGCATTCTGTCTTCACTCTTCCACGGATAGATTTAAATAGTCCTGATACAATCTCCAGCACAGAATAGAGCTACTGGCCCTATTTACCATTCCATTTTAAAGATCCATAAATCCTACATCCACAGTTCTTCCTGCATACTAATAAGGATATTGCCACATCATCCCAGAGTGGAAGACTCTTCAGCATGGGGTCACACATGTTCATGGAGTCCCTGGAAAATTCTAGAGAATATCCAAAAAATGTTCTTTGGGATGCCCCCTATGGACCCATTCCCAGCCACATTCCAATTTTCACTATAATAGGGCTATGTAGGTAACTCCAATTATGCCCCTAGTATTAACTTTTTAAGTTACAAATCTGTACAGGGAATAGGATATAATGATTTTAGTATGTTTATCATCTTTTAGTTCAATTTGGTTAACTTGAAATATTATTTTTTTATTTTCTACAGTCAAGGTACATACTACTGTATTACTTTCTACATTCCTCTGTTTTTTCATTTCAAATAATTTGGTAACCTAGGTATTATATTTGGGAGGAAACTTCTGGTAAAACTTTAACTTCAGGAAAATTCTATAGCTTCATGAAGTCCATTCCCAACCAACCAAGGAAACCTCAACCTAAGCTATAATGTTGGGGCTTTTCAACATTAGCTCACAGATGTTCTTTTCATTGGTCTATGTTCCATACAGGGCCAACAACTGTCTTAGCCAACAAATGTTTCTGCTGCACAATTGACTAAGAGGTATGCACATCACATCAAGAAGTATTTATTGTATAGTTACCATATGCCAGACATTGTTCATACCTTTAAAGAGCTTACATTCTAATGGGGAAAGACAATATATAAAAGAGAGCTGAAAGTGGGAGTGGATAAGAGATGAAGGTATCCAGCCAAGGAGGCATTGTAGAGAAAGTACAGAAGAGTCAGAGGTTTATCCAGAAGAGAATGAAAACATTGCTGTTCTGGGGCTCCTCCTTAAAAATGGAGGTTCTACTTTGTGCTTAAGGCATCAAACATTGTACTATTATTACTATATTAAAAGTATTACTTATTATTATTACCGTTTTAATTTTTATTAGAATTTTAACAATTTATTTTTTATTATTTTATTACTATAATTAGAGAATGGTTATGCCTTTAGTAGAAATAGAGAGGTTACTATTGGACAGGGAGGAATGTTTTGGGGAAAATAAACTTGATTTGTTATGGTTTGACCATGTTGCCTTTGGTGGGATATTGCTGGAACATGACTAGAATCTTATAAACTTATCTGTTTCAATTTGCAGCAATATAACATTCCACACTCATTTTCAGTAAAATATACGTTTCATCCAAAAAAATATACATTTCTTGAGGGAAAAAATGGAGGTCCTAGAAGGAACCAGCCAATTAGAGGAAGAGACCTAAGGGGAAGAGGGTACTTCCAATATGTGAATTCCAGAGGTGGAGTGAGTTTCCAGGATAATGGAAGTTTCTTACATATTGTAGAAAAAGGCTGGGACCATCAGGAGTGCATCCTGGAGGAAAATGAAGAAGTAGGCATAGTATACGACCCCATTCTACTAATTGTTTGTTGGTCACAAATAAGAATTTGAAGTTCTGGAGTAGAAGAGTTCAGCTCCAACATGGTGTCTCCTATGCTATATTACAACCACAGAATATTCGTTGATAGATGTATAGAACCCTGCAAACTCTTTAAGGCTGGGCTCCCAGAAAGCTAATCAGGTATGAGAAAGGTTCTATCTAAGTTTCTAGGTATGTTGTAGGGCAGAATTCTTACCAAACCACAGATCACAAGCCCCCACTCATATGTTTGTTTTTGCTAGGGACCCAGAGGGCACACAATTCAAAGTAAAATCACTTAATGAACTACTCTAGTAATTAAATAACAATAGAACATTCCTCCCATAAATCTAGAGCTCATTCTCACACAAAGAGCCATATCCTTAATGGGAAGATTGGACACACATATGAACCATGTAAAAATACACATGGGGGAACACATGTGACCAAGGCACCAATGTGGAGAGTATCAAATACAGGGAAAACGATGGGCAGTTCCTGCTTCTGACCCTGCAGGGCTGCTGGTGTCGTTAGTGATGTCATTTTGTTGTCTTCCTTCCCACCATGTACCATGAATCCCCTGCTTTCTAGTAGGCATTAACGCATCTGCACAGGATGCTCCCTCTCTACTGCTTCTTATTGCTCTTTAACTGCTCTCAAAATTCTATGGACTCTATTCCAAATGAGACAATCTCATGTAGTCAATAGGTCTCTTGGTAAAATTATTTTCCAGGTTGCAACAGCATGAACAAAAATAATAAATTCATCATTGTGAGGCCTGGATTGAATCAAAGGCTGTAGCCTTTATGTCCCTGCTTAACTTCATTTTGAAGGTAACCTGGGCTTTTTCACTAAAACCAGAATCCCAGAGTCTAACATGTTGATTTTTAAAAGTTACCTCAAACTTCTGTTCAGTGAGAAGCTGACCAGGTCTAAACAAGGCCAGAAACTCAAGTTGACGGTCATGAAATCACTGGTTGAAATAACCTTCTTGGATTAACAGTCAAGTTTTGCTATTCATTACCAAGTAAGAAGAAATGACCTAGAAGATTCACTGAATGGTGTCCATAAAATTAATGTTGACAGTTGTTGGTTTTGTTTGTTTTTAAACTCAGTTCTAAGCACTGGCACCATTTCTTGTTTCCTCTAGGAATGTAGTTCCTGCCAAAATGAAAAATTTTCAATAAAAAGCAAGGTCCAATCACATTAGTATTTATAGTTCAAAGTTATGTCTTTGGGTTTGACCAATAAAAATGGCACCAAATATGGAGAGGGAAGTTGCTACCATTCCTATCACCTCTAGACAAACTTTACAAGGCCCTGAAGGAAAACAAATCAGTGTTGAAGAATGTCTGTAGGGACAAATTTAAGAAAACCCCAAATTTCCCCTTTCATTCAAGGGATCCAAAATCTAGAGCTCTACAGGAGGCCAAAGTACCCTCAGAAAAAAGTACTCTTTTTTTTTTAAATAAAAATTTTTTTTTTGCTTTTTTTTTGTTTTTTTTTTTTGGAGGGCAGTTGGGCTTAAGTGACTTGCCCAAAGTCACACGGCTAGTTAGTGTGTCAAGTGTCTGAAGCCGGATTTGAACTCAGGTCCTCCTGACTCCAAGGCCGGTGCTCTACTCACTGTGCCACCTAGCCTCCCCGAAAAAAGTACTCTTAGGAGGAATAAACATCAATTATCCCCTGACCACTGAGTACACTATGAAGAATAAATTGTTAAACATTATAGATATGAAAGTTAACAAACATCAGATAAAATCAGGCTGTAAAGAAACTTTATGATATACATACGGATAAAGTCAACACAATGATTCAATATGATGTAGAAAAGAAGACTTAAGTTTTGCTTCCCCAAAACTATAATGCTTTGAACATTGTCAGCAAAATTGGAATCAGTTAAGTCATGTCCAACTCAACTGCTGGTGTGTGTCTGTGTCTGTGTGTGTGTATGCGTGCATGCAAATGTGTGGAGGGAAAGAGAGGAGGGAGGGAGGAAAGAAGAGAAAAGGAAAACAAAGAGGTCAGAGGATAAAAGGAGAGAGAATAAAGAAGAAAAGAGGAGAAAAGGAGAGAAGAGAAAGGAAGGCAGAAAGAGAAAAGGCGAAAAAGAAAGAAAAAAGAGGAGAGAGCCAGAGAAGAAGAGGATCTGACTTCTTCCTTGAGTCTGCACAACCTGCTCCAATCCAATGCCTCCACTCACCTGCTTCCCCTTAGAGAAGGAAGTGGAAGGAAACAAGCAGTTTATCAAGGTCCTGCTATGTGCCAGGTACAATGCTAAGCACTTTACAAACATCTTATCTGATCCTCACAGAAACCTTGTGATGTTAATATTATTATCATCTCCCTTTTACAGTTGAGTAAACTGAGGCAGACAGGTTAAATAAGTTACCTGAAGTCACATAGGTAGTATGTATCTAAGGTAAAACAGGTCTTCCTGGTTCCAGACTTAGCACTCTATCCACTGTGCCACCTAGCCCAATAAAGATTCTATCACAGAGCAGTCTTTGGGATTTTGTGCCTTTCCTAATGCCAATATGCTTTTTTTAAATGAATAAATACATAAAAAAAACTTCTTCACTGAGATACCAGCTTTTCTCATTAGGAAGGTCTTGGTTTCTTCAAATCAAACCATCATTTTGCTGTATTGCCTTACTTTATTTCCTTTAAAACTTTTTTTTTCAAATTCCTAATTATCTTACTGGAATTTGGACCTGCTATTGTTATTTTGTCTATTCTGTCCTTCTGAATCCTGACCACCTAATTCCTTATGCAGTAATTTCTCTGACCTCTGATATTTCATGAATGCCATGGTTTTTGCCTGCTGACATGGTTTCTGGATTATATGATTTCTATGAGTTTTGACTCAAGCATAGCACTGAGCTCCTCTACATCAGTCTGTTTATTGACCTCATCTCACCTCATCTATATTCTTTTTTGTAGCAGCTTCCTGGTTTTCCAGACCCAGTTCTTGTCCCCACATACATGATCCCTTGCCTCCTCAACTCATGTTGCTGAATGAGCAAAAGAGCATCCCATAAAAGCTACACTAATGGAAGCTTAATAAAGTGTTTCTATTCAAACAGACAAAACTGCACACTGAGCATCAATAATCTAGGTAATATGACACACAGAGTGAATTACTATGTGGAAGACTTAATTATTTAACATTTCCCTAAGAAACATTTTTCTTCCCCCAGCCCACCTTTCTGGGCCTGCCAATGCATGCATAAAAGTCCCAGGAGAAAGATCAGCTTTGTTCACCACTAAGCAATAACAACTTGATAAACTTTTCAATGATTGCACATCTGATGATTCCAGAACACTGCCTCTAATGTAGAAAGGGACGCATCTATTATTTTCTTAATGACATGTCATTTTAGGAGTCACCTGATACATTGCTGTCTACTGCTCAGCCAGCTTCTTTAAAGGAGGATTGTCCCCTGCAGGGAGAAGGTTGGGAGATCCTACTCAATCAAGATTTTCCCCTCAAAGCTATCTGTCAAACTCTGAAGATCAGTCACTCTCTTTTTGAGGGGGAGATGCCAATGGAAAAACAGTACCTGACAAGTGTGCTGTTGACTCAAAATATTACATCCACAGATCCCAAGGTTCTTTGTAAATGTTATAAACCCTTTGCAAAGAGATTCATGACTATGAGAGATAGTAGGGCACAGTGGATAGAATGTTTGTTTTAGAGTCAGAAGACCTGGATTTGAATCTTCCATTAGACATTACCTGAGTGAACTTGTGCAAATCACCTAATGTACCTATGTTCTGATCTTTAAAATAGGAATAGGTGGGATAAAGATGGCAGAGTGAAACCAGGAACTAACCTGAACTCCTCTGTGAATTCCATCAGTAACCTCTAAAAAGTAAATCTGAACAGATTTTTGAATAACAGAATTCATTTGGAAGTGATGTGTGGCAGATTCCCAGCGCAGAAAGGTGTGCTCGTAGGAGTGGGCAGGAGAAGCACTAAGCAAGGGGTGCAGAGCATGTGGGTTCTGCACAGAGCAGATCTAAGACCAGACCACAGCAGAGTCAGAGTGAGCCCTAGCCAGCAGATTCACCCACCCCAAGGGTGATTCTCAGGCTTTTCACTGAGGTACAGAGGATCTGCCAGAGGTAGGTAAGAGACAAACACAGTACCCACAGTAGTGACAGCAGCTTCTTTGGGGGCTATCAGCCCACTGCTTAGATGGCTAAAAATCATCTACCTGGACTTCTGGAAGCCAAGATGGCAGAGTAAAATCTAGTTGCTCTAATCCCCTACTCTGACCCTAAAAACCCAGGGATTATTGTCCCAGTGTAAAACTGAAATAGTGGAACCAGCAGTAGGTTTGGGAATCCTAGAGAAAGGGTGTGGCTGAGGCTATGCTGAGTATGAAGTGAAGGGCAGGAGGTGTCCTAACAAGCCCCATCTCAGCTAACCAGAAGGAGATACTAAATACCAGGGAGGTGGAGCCTGCAAGCACTAACACTTTAGCACAATCAGGGAAATTTGCAGACACCAATGTGTCTGCTACCAGCTGCTGAGCCTGCTTGAACTTTAGCCTAGGGTCACAGAGGCTGAAACCTGAAGTAGCCAGGCCACCCCTCCCCCTCACCTTACTCTATGAGTCTCAAGGAAACACTGAAAGTCCTGGCATTGGCCTCAGTCTAGACACCCATAGGCTACAGTACACAAAGTGAACAACCACGCCCCAGCTCCGAGCTTGAGAAGTGTGGGTCAGAGCCCTCTATACCTGAGAAGTAGCAATCCACTTTAAAAGCCAGGGGATAGGCAATCACAATGGGTAGGAAGCAAGTGGTTAAAGCAAAAGCAAAGATGATTGAATCTTATTAGTGCAAGGGAGAAGAACCCATTACAAAAGAGGACACCATTGACTCCATATCCAAAACTGAGACCACAGAAGGAAATATCAATTGGTCCCAAAACCATAAAGCATTATTAGAAGAGCTCAAGAAGGATCTTAAAAGCCAAATTAGAAAGGTAGAAGGTAAATTGACCAATTCTTTTAAAATTACAATCACCAAAGTAGAAAAAAATCTCACTGAAGAAAACAAATCCTTAAGAAGTAAAATTTGTAGGGGGTGGCTAAGTGCCACAGGGGGGTGGCTAGGTGGCACAGCTGATAGAGTACTGGCCCTGGAATTAGGAGAACCTGAGTTCAATTCTGCCTGAGACACTTGACACACTTACTAGCTGTGTGACTTTGGGCAAGTCACTTAACCCCAATTGACCTCCAAAAAAAAAGCCAAAAAAAAGAAGTAAAATTTGTGAATTGCAAAGGGAGGTTCAAAATATAACTGGGGGAAATATCTCCCTAAAAATTAAATCTTAACTCATGGAAAAGGAACTTCAAAAAATAAGTGAGGAAACTATGCCACTAAAATTAGTCAGTCAAATCGAAGCTAATGACTCTATAAGGAATCAAGAAGCAGTCAAACAAAAGCTAAAGAATGAAAAATTAGTAGAAAATGTAAAATATTTCATTGAAAAAACAACTGACCTGGAGAACAGATCCAGGAGAGACAATCTAAGAACTATTGGTCTACCAAAAACCCATGATGAAAAAAAAAAAGCCTGGACAACATCCTCCAAGAAATTATCAAAGAAAACTGTCCTGAGTTCCTAGTACCAGAGGGTAAAATAGTAATCAAAAGAATTCACCAGACACCTTCTGAAAGATATCCCAAATTGAAAACCCTAAGAAATATTGTAGCAAAATTCCAGAATTATCAGGTCAAGGGGAAAATACTGCAAGCATCCAGAAACAAATAATTCAAATATTGTGGAACTACAGTCAGGATTACACAGAACCTAGCAGCTTCTACATTAAAAGATTGGAGGGATTGGAATTTGATATTTCATAAGGCAAAAGAGCTAGGACTGCAACCAAGGATCAACTACCCAGCAAAACTGAGCATAATCTTTCAGGCAAGGAGATGGTCATTTAATGAAATAAGAGAATTCCAGA
>JAQQSW010017134.1:0-11526 GCA_028646575.1 Pseudocheirus occidentalis | reverse complement strand
CCCTCCCCCCTCTCTTTCCCTCCCTCTCTCCCTCTCTTTTCCTCTCTCTCTCTCTTTCATGCTCTTCTGAAGCAGCCAAACACTCTGTTGAATACTATCACTTTAAAGGAAAACTAATTTCTGTAAGAAAAAAACAGAATCCCTTACCCTATTTCAAACCACGTCTGTGGTATTTACCATAGCATTCACTGTTGAAATATCACAAATCAGATCTTTCTTAAGGGACTTTTATATAATAAAACACAAAATAGCAACAGGGGAGAATTCTCTTCCCAGAGATCCACTGTTTCTAAAACAAGAAGACAGTCCCAGTTCTAATCTCTTTCAATCCCTAGTTGCTCCAGGACACAACAAGACAAAAAAGTGTTCCTTTGGGTGTCATATAAGAGGAAAATTAAGAACTCACAAAGAATATTAGCAGATACTGCTATCAGGATGGTTGTATGTTGATATTTCCCCAGTCAAGTAGAAATGCCACAGGTTCCTAGTATGAGAGGAAAAGGGACAGACAAGGATTTTGCTTTTGCTTTCCCACCCTCCCTGTTCTGGTAATATAAGGCCTTTAAATAATTTTTATTGACTTCCCTTATTTATTGAATCCACAGGTGTAGAGCCAATGCCTGGGAGTGAATGTGGAGTAGAGATTTCTTATTATAGTAATTTCCATTAATAAGTGTTACAGAACCATCTGGTCAAAGCAGCCCTTTCATTTCTCAGGGTTGAAATAACACACTCCCTATCCTGAATATAAAATGTGCCTGCCCTCTTCCAGGCCTCTTAGTCTTTCTAAAATCTCTCTTCTATGACAGCCTTCTGCAAAGAATGACTAGGTTACCGGTCCACCCCAAAGCCAAGGTAGTACATCTGGTTTTTAAAAAACAAAACAAAAACCGTAACAACAACAACAACAAAAAGATTTAAAAGCTCTTGCTGAGTCTGATTTTTCAATATATATTTACTATACTTCCTATATAGAATTCTACAATTAGTATTATTATTATTAATAATAGCCAATATTTATGTAGCACTTTAAGATTAACTGAGTGCTTTACATGTGTTAATTAAGTCAATGCTTGTAACAAACCCATTGGTAAGTGCTATTATTATCAGTATTTCACAGATGAGAAAATTGAGGCTGACAAAATTTAAATGACTTATCCAAGATCACACAACTAGCAAGGTAGGATCAGAACTCATGTCTTACTTATTTCAGGTCCAGAGCTTGATTAATTATTTTTTCTAGCTGAATAAATCACCAGCAAAGAATCCACAATTATCTGTACAAAAATTTACTCTAATAATATAAAAAGGTCCAAAACCTGGAGGGATAAGAACCTTTACCTTACCTCTCCTAAATGAAAAGAATACTGGATTGGAAGCCCAAAGAATTAGGTTAAAGTCTCAGTTCTGCTATGTATTAACTGTGCGACATTAGACAAGTCTGTCTTCTATGAATCTCAATGTCTTCGTTGCTAAAATGGGATTAGTGACAACCTAAATCACAAAATGTTGCTAAGTACAGAATTTCCCCTTGTTCCTATTCTGTATAAACTGTAAAGCGATGTATGAATGTGAGTTTTTATTATTACCATAAGTTGACTCTTTCAAATGACAACAAAAAATAAACATGAGCCCCTTTCCAGAACTACTGAGAACTGATTAGGGTAGGGTGATGCTCCTTCTGTTCCATGATCTCTCAGATTGTGTTCCCAAAGAGTCTATCTTATTTATATGTTCCTCCATAAAAACTTCCTCCATCCAAACTTTATGTCCTTTGGCTTCAGCTTTCACATTTATAAGATGATGGGTGCAGTCTACACATTGCTTCTAAGGCCCTCAGATTCTCTATTCTAGCACTCAATTCTTTTCTATATTTCACAACTCTAGTCAGAAAATAAGACCGTGGAATATCTTAAATTTTATAAACGGTGAATAATCCTAATTTTACAGGATAAACTGGAGTTTAGGGAACAAGATAACTTGGACTGCACTCTCCAAATTATGATCCTCCACTTCCAGGTCTAAACTGCAAACTCACATACCACATCTGTGTGTGTGTGTGTGTGTGTGTGTGTGTGTGTGTATACACTTGGCTACTGACCCTTACTCTCCTTTTCCCATTTAGTTTTAAATAACGTAAGATCGTCAAAGGCATTCATCACATTCCCATAGCATGCAAGGAAGCACATTCAGTTATGCTTTATTATTTTAGCATGCTTTCTTTTCTGAGCTTTGGGAAAGGTCACTGATTTAAACCTGAACTTTCTTACGTGAAATTAACTGACCATAAGAGTTTTCATTTCTTTGCATTTTGTGCAGCAGAGTTTTTGAAGATTACAACTAAATCCCTAGACAGATTTAAACTGAGTTAATTTCTAGAATAAATGGGATATTAACACCAATTACTTCTAGGCATAAAAGTGTAGAAAGGCCAGCTTGGGGACATTCTTTAGAAGGAACACCATTTCAAGCCCTAGTTCCACTATTTAGCAAGCTATGTAATCAGTCTAACCCTCAAATTTTCTCATTTTCAAAATGTTATTAATAATAATATTTCAACCACTACCACCACTGTTGCCATTACTTAAAAGTTTATTGTAAGTGTAACAAAGGTTTCATGAAGTTTCCCTTAAGAACTGTATCTTGAAATTTCTGCTAATTTTCCTAAGATCAGTAGTGGGTATTTAAAGTAGTCATTGATGAAAAACATGGCCCAAGATTCCATTAATATAACTTTTTCTACACATATTTCTTTTTTGTTCCTGACCAATATTTCATCAGTGTAGAAAAATTCCAGTGTGGAAACTCCACCCTCTGCTTCAGAACAACTCTTCACTCTGTAGTATTGCAACATTGCCTAGGATATTAGGAAGTGAAATGACATCCATATTCACATAACTCATGTGTGTTAGAATCAAGACTTAACTCAGGTCTTAGAGATTCCGAGGCCAGCCCTCCATCCACCGCATCATGCTGACTCTCATTCATAAACCATTAGAACCACAAATCTAGTAGTAAAGCAATGATTAATTACCAGATATATCAGGGAAGAAAAAAAATTGTGCAGTCCAAACCATTCTCAATGCCCCATATACAAATGGATAGTCACTTATGAATGCTAGAGAAATTAGAATCTAATCTTCACTCAATTCCTATTCATGGCTATACCATATCAAAGAGATATAATCCAGTGGTTCTCAACCTTCCTAATGCGGCAACCCTTTACTACAGTTCCTCATGTTGTGGTGATCCCCAACCATAAAATTATTTTTGTTGCTACTTCATAGCTGTAATTTTGCTACTGTTATGAATCATGATGTAAATTTCTGATATACATGATGTATTTTTATTGTTACAAACTAAACATAACCCGCAGGTTGAGAACCGCTGAGCTATATGAAAAACAAACATAGTCATTTCCAAATCAATAGGTGATCTGTTTAAAATGTTTTGTTTTAAAGCAAACTTCCTTATGAAGATCTGCTAAAGCTTCTTGGTGCAGCCTGCAGATCTGAGAAGTTTTTCAGCTCAGTTCCTTTTATCACCCAAAGATAATCTATCTCCACCCATGAGTTCTTCCAAAGGCATTGTTCCTTTAACCTCTAGATTCCCCAAAGTATTCTGAATGGATGATTCCACCATTCTGTGGCCAGACAGTCAAACTCCTGCCCATGGAGTCCATGAAATTTCTTCCAACTAATAATGACCTCAGGATCTCAAGCACCACGGGAAATGGGGTCTTTGGTTATATTCTCCTTTATCATTCCAAACATTCCAAAAATGTTAAGTATATTAAAGCACTTTATAAACATAGATATATGCAAATATGTTTTTGCATAATCCAAGCTTGCTTGTTTGTTTATATATTCTTAAGTACTTGAAGGAACTCTAAGTCTGTAAGCTAAGTATTATGAGAGAAACAGAATATCACAGAAAGGTAGTTGCTTTTTTTATATGTAGCATTACATGGTGGATAGAACATTGGAATGAGAATCAGGAAAATGTGGATTCATATTCTACTTAAGAAAGTAAATTAATCTCTCTGAGCCCCAGTTTCCTCATCTGTTAGTTGGAGATGATAAGCATAGCACTGACTTCACATAAGTTATATGTGCTTGCTATGTGCTTGATGCTGGGGAAATAAAAATAAAAATATAATAGTCTCTGACCCCAAGGAATTTTGAGTCTATGAGGAGAGACAAATATAAGTAAATACAGAATATGTATAATATAAATGCATCATGATTCTGTAAGGACACAGCTGATGTTCTTTCAAAGGATACATAAAAAGAACAAAAGATAGAAAGAATCAAGAGGGAGCCAA
Organism: Pseudocheirus occidentalis; assembly: GCA_028646575.1. Taxonomy (NCBI): domain Eukaryota; kingdom Metazoa; phylum Chordata; class Mammalia; order Diprotodontia; family Pseudocheiridae; genus Pseudocheirus; species Pseudocheirus occidentalis. Next base: position 7,202 of record JAQQSW010017134.1, on the reverse strand, counting down.
GATGGTGGAGTGAAAGCAGGAACTTGCTTGAGCTCTTATCCAAACCCCTTCAAATACCTATAAAAATGACTCTAAACAAACTCTAGAGCACCAGAACCCATAAAATGACAGAGTGAAACAAATCTCCAGCCCAAGCCAACTTGGAAGGTCAACAGGAAAAAAAAAATATTGCATCAGGTTAAGAGAGAAGCAGAGACCAAAAATGACCATGCTGGTACACACTGTCCCTCTCCCACCCCTCCCACCCCCACCACAGGGCCCTGAAACATTGGCAGTTGCAGTGGTTTCCAGACTTCTCAACCCACAAACATGAAAGGCAACTTTAAAAGTCCATAGGAAAGGTTTGTTGGACCTGAGTGAGAAAGGGACATGGTCCAATCCCAGCCCTGGGGCAGCCACTGTGGCAGCAGCAATTATTGCTTCTAGAACTCTCTGATCACAGACAGTGAAGGGATCCAACAGCTGATCATAGGGGGATTGCAGGAATCTCTTCACTGGTACTGAGGCAGAAATCTCTTGCTCTGTTCTGCTTAGATGTGTGTTGCAGTCCTGGGTGGTGGTCCTAGGGCAAGGAGGAGCACTTTCATTGTAAAGCTTGTGGCTGAGGTGGAAAGGAAATTCTCCTCACGGTCCCAAGGCAGAAAAGAATGTTTGTGGTCACTCACAGACCAGAGCACAGAGCAGGAGAGAAGTAAATCCTTGTTCTATGATCATACCACCTTGGAAGTACTAAAAATTTATAAGTCCCTACAAATATCTCTGAAAACAGCTACACAAAATCTCTGAAGCTTGGGACAGTACACCCTCCACTCTGGAAGTAGAGTCCTACTTTAACAAAGATCTAAAAGTCAAATGATTGGCTAGGAAAATGAGCAAACAGTGTGGGTAAAATCAGACTATAGAATCTTACTTTGGTGTCATAACCAAACATAAAGCCAGAAGTCAACAAAGTCAAAGTTCCTATATCCAAAACCTCCAAGAAAAATATGAATTGTTCTCAGTCCACGGAAGGTCAAGTAAGAGACATAGAGGAAAAACTGGGGAGAGAAATGAGAGTGATGCAAGAAAGTCATGGAAACTTAGACAACCACTTGCTAAAGGAGACCCAAAAAATACTGAAGAAAACACCTTAAAAATAGACTAACTCAAGTGGAAAAGGAGGTCCAAAGATCCAATTAGGAGAAGAATGGCTTAAAAAGTAAAATTGGCCAAATGGAAAAGGAGGTCCAAAAGCTCACTGAAGAAAATAATTCTTAAAAATTAGAATTGAGCAAATGGAAGCTAATGACTCTGAGAAATCAAGAAATTATAAAACAAAACCAAAAGAATGAAAAAATAGAAGACAATGTAAAATATCTCATTGGAAAAAAAAACACTGACCTGGAAATGGATCTGGGAGAGATCATCTTAAAATTATTGGGGTATTTGAATGACATTCTTTTAAAAAGAATCTAGACATTATCTTTCAAGAAATGATCAAAGAAAATTTCCATGATATTCTAGAACCATAGAGTGAAATTGAAATTGAAAGAATCCACTGAAAGAGATCCCAAAATGAAAACTCCTAGGAATACTATAGCCAAATTCTAGAGTTCCTAGGTCAAGAAGAAAATGTTGCAATGTGCCAGAAAGCAACAATTTAAGTACTGTGGAAACACAGTCAGATTAATCCAAAATTTTGCAAGTTCTACCTTATGGGATCAGAGAGCTTATAATATGACATTCCAGAGGTCATAGGAGCTAGGATTGAAACCAAAAACCCACCTACCCAGCAAAATTGAGTATAATCTTTTGGCAGGGAAATGGATACTCAGTGAAACAGAGGACTCTCAAAAGCATTTTTGATGAAAAGACCAGAGCTGAATAGAAATTTTGACTTTCAAATATAAGAATCAAGAGAAGCATGAAAAGGTGAAAAGGAAAGAGAAATCACAAAGGACTTATTAAATTTGAACTCTTTACATTCCTACATGGAAAGATAATATTTATAATTAATGAGACCTTTCTTAGTCTTAGCTGGAGGGAACATAGTGTGTGTGTCTGTGTATATGTATGTATGAATGCATGTATTCATGTATGTGTGTGTATATATGTATATGTGTGTATATGTGTGTTCATATATGTATATAATATATACCTGTATACATGTATGTGTGTGTAGAGAGAGATAGACAGAAAGCACAGGGTGAGTTGAATATGAAGGGATGGCATCTAAAAAATAAAATTAAGAAGTGAAAGATTAGTAATGTATTGGGAGAAGGAGAAAAGGAGAGGTAGAATTGGGTCAATTATCTCACATAAAAGAGTCAAGAAAAAGCTTTCACGGTGGAGGAAAAAAGTAGAGATGTGAGATGGAATGAAGGAACCTTCCTTTCTTTAAATTTGGCTTAAGGAAGGAAAAACATACACACTCAATTGAGTATGGAAATCTATCTTACCCTACAGGAAAGTAGGGGAAAGGGGTTAAGAGAGACGGGGGAAAATGATAGAAGAGAGCACAAATGGGAGAGGGGTAATCAGAAGCAAACGCTTTTGAGGAGGGACAGGGTCAAAGGAAAGAATAAAATAAATAGGGGGTGGGATGGGATGGAGGGAAATATAGTTAGTCATTCACAACATGACTATTATGGAAGTGTTTTGTATGACTACATATGTATAACCTATATCAAACTGCTTGCCTCCTCAATGAGGGTGGGGGGGAGGGAGAAGGGAGAGAATATGGAACTTACAGTTTTAAAAACAAATGTTAAAAATTGTTTTTACATGCAGCTGGAAGATAAGATATAGATGCAATGAGGTATAGAAATCTATCTTGTCCTGCAGAAAAAGAGAAGGGAAGGAAATGACTGGGGGCAGCGATAGAAGGGAGGGTAGCTTGGGGGAAAGAGTAATCAGAATGCAGGGCACCTTGGGCTGGGGAATAGGAGTAATGGGGAAAAATTTGGAATTCAAAATTTTGTGGAGATGAATGTTGAAAACTAAAAATAAATTAATTAATCAAAAGAAAAAAATAAAAATTCCACAAGAAAAAAAAAGAAACTAAGTTGAAAACAATCACATTTAGAAGCTATCCAATGGTATATGTTGAGGCTTTAATATTCTTTTGAAAATGTTTTAGCACTTCCCTTCTGGTTACTAAGCCATTATATTTTCTTACAGCAGCTAGGTAGATAAAGCACTAGTCTTGAAGTCAAGAAGATCTGAGTTTAAATTTGGTTCAGACACTTTTTGGCTGTGTGACCTGGGTAAATATCCTATCTGCCTCTGTTTCCTCAACTTTAATGTGGGATTCCAATAGCACCTACCATACACAATTGTTCTGAGAATTAAATCACATAAAATTTGTAAAGCACCTTCAATAGTGCCTGGCACATAGGAGGTTTTTAATAAATGTTTATTTTCTTAAAAGAAAAACATGAAAAAAAGACAGCAATGTCAAGAACATTCAAGGAGCAACCCAAAGGAGGAGTTGGTCAACATAGTTAGACAACATAGAGAGATTAAAGGTTATTCGTTCTTCTGTGAGTCATATGAGAAGTTTAGAAAACAAAAAATTGGAATATTCTAATTGCCTTCTCCTTACAGCCCACACTGCTATAGAAATAGGTAAGTTAAAACCTATGCTTATTTAAGAGTGCCATTTTAAAAAGAGAAAAATTGTTCATTTTTCCTTGTAATGCTGCTAGGATTCAACTAAGCAAGTGTGTCAAAGACTTCATAACACCTTTTGTTTTTCCCTTGTGTTGACTGATCTTCTTTCTCATATAAATTTGTAGCTTTGACTCAGGCCATTGTATCTACTCTCTTTGGGCTTAAAAATCTAAATGAATCACACCTAATCTTTTCTTTCTTTAAAAAAAAAAACACCACAGCTGCAAGTTGTTATCCACTGTGGCAGGAGGAAGGGAGTATGTTTCTGGCAGCATAAAACCTCCCCACTAGTCAGTATGATATCCAGAAGTCTCTAAAGTCCTCTGACAGCTGTAGAGCCAAAGAGAGCTATGTTCTCACTCAAAGGTAGAAGCTGACCCTCAGAGGGGGCTTCCAGTGAAGTGCTTATGAGGCCCCAGAAACATCAGAGAACATGGCAGCTTAAGGAGGCTAATTTAACTCACTTGTGGAATATTCCACTAGTAGAATTGTTGTTAAATGCCTGATGAGACAACTCTGAACATTGGAGGATCATACTGTGGTTCTCCTTCTTTAGCAACCCTCATTTGACTTTTATTTCTAGTAGTTACGATAGGGTGTCTTTTTAAAATTTTATTTTTCCTAATTATACGTAAATTTTATAACTTTAAAAAAAATTGAGTTTCAAATTCTCTCCCACCCTCCCTTTCCTCTGCCTCCCCAAACCTGCCTTGAGAAGGCAAGCAATTTGGCATAAATTATACATGTGAAATCTTGCAAAACATAATACCATATTAGCCATGTTGAAAAAACCAAAAAAGAAAAATTAAGGTTTTTTGTTTGTTTGCTTTTTGGAGGGCAATTGGGTTTAAGTGACTTGGCCAAGGTCATATTGCTAGTAAATGTTAAGTATCTGAGGCTGCATTTCAACTCAGGTCCTCCTGACTCCAGGGTTGGTTCTCTATTCATTGTGCCACTTAGCCACCCCAAAATAAAGTTTTATTTTTTAAAAGTATGATTTCATCTTCATTCAGACTCCATCAGTTCTTTCTCTGGAGGTGGAAAGCATTTTTTTTCAGTATGATGGGGTAACTTAAGCAGTTTATGCCTTTTCAACGAATTCAAGATAGGTAGATGATTAGAGTGGAGCAGTTTTTTTTGTTTGTTTGTTTGTATGTAACTAATTAATATAGGGTTAATCAATGTGGGGATCTAATCCATGCTCTTTATAAACACTGCTGGGGTTTTTTTTCTTCTGTCAATAGACTGGAGCATATACCAACAAGCAATGGATTCTTATTGGTAACTTGTTAAAAATCACTCATCTATTAATATGTTTTGATTTTATTTTTTACCTTAAAGAGAAACATGAGGCAAAGTTAAAATTATGTTTAAATGTATATGCACCTTACCTTGTCCTCATTGCAAAATGTCTCTCAACAGCCCCTTCACATACACACACAAATACACACATAAAAAGAATTACTTTTTTTTTAAGTGAACATCAGCCTACATATCAGTCTTTAAAATGGGCACCTATTGGAACAGGATAATATGTATGTGCATATGTATGTATGTATGTATGTATATATAGATAGATAGACAGATATAGATGTACACACATTATAATTCTATTATAATAAAATATGATAAATCAATTTATTTTAATTGTCTTCATTTTTACGTCCTAAAGGCAGGATTTTGGGAGTAAAACTGATAAAATTGACTTAGCTTCTGTTTTTGTTCTTATATTTTAAGAAGGAAAATAACGTTAGGGAGATCAATATATCCATTGACTTCAATTCAATTTAATGGGCATTGTTTAAGACCTGCTAATTGCATAACATTGATATTGGATAGAAGATCAAGACAAATATAACAGTCCCACTCTACTGAGGACAAAGGTATACATGTCCAAAGATCTGTAAATATAAAGCAATTTGAGAAAGGAAAGACATATCATGGAAGGTTTGCCATAGGAAACAGCATCTGAGTCAAACTTTGAAGGAAGATGGGGATTCAGAAAGGTATAGATGGGATGTGAGAATATTTCAGAAATGGAACATGGCTTGTTCAGATGCACAGAAGTAAGAGAAGAAGGACTCTAGGGAAAGTTAGTTTGGTTAAAATTGAGATTTCATGAAGGGAAACAACAAGGAATCTGTTGGGAAAGGTAGATTTGTGTGAGATTGTTTTAAATATCATCATAATATATCTCCTTTTACCCTGTTAGCATAGGCTATATGCCAAGAAGGTCAAACTTAGAAAGGATAAGAAAATGTTTTTAACAGTATTTTTTTGTGGTAGCAAAGAATTGGAAATTAAATAGATGCCCATCAATTGAGGAATGGTTAAACAAATTGTGGTACATAAATTTAATAAGATATTGCTGCACTATAAGAGATTGTAAGTATGAAGAATACAGAGAAGCAGGATGGCATTTGATGTGCTAATGGTGCAAAGGAAGCATAATCAAGAGACTAATAGTATTTAACCATATAAACGAATGAAAAAATGCTTGACCTGAAAAAAGGTATAGGAGGATGTACCCCATTCCCCCCCCTCTTTTTTTGCAGAGGTGAGTGTGAAACACTGCATATACTCTTGGAAGTGGTTGATGTTTTAGTTAGTGTTGCCAAATTACATTTTTTTTTTGCTATTTGTTATAAGGGACGACATTCTTTATTAGGAAAACAATGGGATGTAATGATAAATTAAGGTCGTATAAAAGCAGAAGATAGCAATATTTTTAAAATGTCAGCTGAGGAATTTATACTTCACAGTTCAATACATCTTGAACCATACTTTCAGGTAGATTGTTGAAATCTCTTACCATAAACAAAATTGTACAAACTGATGGAAAAAAATTACTGTTATTTTTAATGCACAATTTTCATTCCTATACCTCTCAAACTCCTGGGTCCTTTGGAGACTTACCAGACACTTCCCATCCTTCTACACACTCCTACTCAGAGGCATAGATAAAAGACCCATTACCAAAAGACTCATATTTCATATTTGTTTATACCAATGCTCTGGTCGTAGAAATAGTGATAGGGATATTTTGTACTTCTGTTACTATAATCTAGTGAGACTATATTACAATCACTTATTATCTTTGTCAGCAAACAACCTCTTATGGTAGACATTTATTGTAACATATATAATCAATGGAATGATATTTTACCCTTCCCTTTCTCTCTCTCATTTGAGTAACTAGGGAAATTAAATTGTTTCTGCCTGAGTTTGAATGGTAATGAATGTACTTAATAACTAGGAGACACTGGAAAAGAGATAGGAAGAGGGTTGGCCATGTGAAGATAGAGGTGACAATTAGAAGAGAAGAAGGGAAGTTTGGAGTACTTTGCCTTCATCTTGCACTGGCAAAGTAGAATTCCAAAGATAAGTCTAAAAATTTGTTCTTATTTAGCTGGAGAGACTGATACTATGTTTTGAACACATGAGGAATAGTAGGAAATTTGAAAGACAAGACAGGAAAAAGGAAGGATGAAGGGAAGGAAGGAAGGAAGGAAGGAAGGAAGGAAGGAAGGAAGGAAGGAAGGAAGGAAGGA
>JAQQSW010017133.1:0-11526 GCA_028646575.1 Pseudocheirus occidentalis | reverse complement strand
TTGAGTCTTTCCTCTCTTTATATCCACTCTACTTCCCCTGTTGCTCCTGGCTAGGCTCAGGATCACTTGGGAGTGTTTTGAACACCCAGATGTATGAGCCACTCAGATGGAAGACTGGAAAGTTCTCTCCATGGGATATTTCCTCTAGGACAGGAGCTTAGAGTAGCTGAGGAGGGGGCAAAAGGGGCCAGAAGAGAAAGAGAATGAGGGAGCAAGGGGGTGCCACAGTTGGGGGCCATACAACCCAAAAGACCCAGACCCAGTTCATCAACCCACCAACCAACCGAGCACCATGCAGAAAAGCTTTACAGAACTATACACAGACCTTAGGCAGCTCATGCAGTAGAGTCGTATGTGACCTTATGCAAACAACACCATGCTACATACACATCCATGTCCCTTACAGAGCTGTACAGCCACAATGAAATATGATAATGCCACACAACTGAAGAATAGAGAATTCGGGATCTGGAAAGGACTGTGACCAGTACTGAAGCTCCAACAAGGACAGATTAGAGACTAGCCTATGACAAAGACGGCCCTAGAACCCAGGTTCCCAAAGAGCTCTTTGTACAACCATTTAATGTTTCTAATCCCTCCAGAGACTCATGACACACCAGCACAAGTCAGGATGCAATTCCTCCATCCCACTCAACAAGACCCTCCAGAAATTCCATGAAGTCAACCAACCAATTGGACTCAAGCTGACTCAATCGGAGCCATATGGAAGTCTTCTATGCTATTGTTACGGATGAGGTGGAGGAAAGAGGGCAGTGCTCGCTGATAGTGTGGTTAGGAAGGTTGGAAAGCTGATGGCCAACCGGGTGAAGAGTGCTGATTAAGCGATCTCAGCCTGGAAGGAGGTCTCTAGCAGGGTGTCCCAGGGATCTTTCCCCAGTATCATGCTGTTTTGTCGTTGTGGTTTTTTTAATCAGTGATTTGGATGAATATAATGGAAGTTTATCAAATTCTCAGATGACAAAAAAACTATAAGATATCTAAACAATTGAGAATAGACATCTAGAGAGATCATGAGATTTGGGAACCCTGAGTCAGATTTCATAAGATGGAATTTAACAAGAATAACAAAAAAAAAATCAGCTAGCAAGGCACAGGTTGGAGCAGATACAGTTATACTGCCATTTTGGTAAAAGCGTTTTGTGGGTCTTGGAGTGACTGCAGCCCCCGATGTTCAGCAGATTGTGGGCGGCATTAATAAGGGCAAGGGCTGGGACAAGGGAGGTGACAGCCTTGCTGTTCTCTGCCCCACTCCCACAATGGCAGGAGTCTGGTGGTCAGGTCCAGGCAGCACAGTGTCAAGGGGAGATGTGGGAACTATGAGAAGACTGGAGACCGTGTCAGAGCAGGATGAATTGAAGAGACCAGGACTATTTTTCATGGAGAAGAGAAGACTTACAGACATGAGACAGGCTTGAAATATTTGAAAATCTTCTAAAGAACAAGAAGTAGACTTGTGTTGTTTGGCCCCTGCAGGCAGAGTGACACTAATGGCAAGATTGCTGAGAGCTCTTCAAAAGCAGAATGGGCTCCCTTGTGAGGTAGTAAGTTTTACGCCTCTGAAAGTTTTCAAACAGAGGCTGGATGGATACTTTTTTTTTTGGATGGTATAGAGGAGATTTCTGGTCAGACACAAGTTATATGAGATGCTTTCTGAGGTCTCCTTAAGCTCTGAAGTTGGATGATAACACAACCCAACATAACCACAAGGCCCTCAGAGGCTCATACAAGACAGCCAACCAGAGCCTAACAGAAGCCAACAGAACCACAAGCTCCTGACCCTCAGAGATTCATGCAATGCAAAAAAAAAAACACAAGGCCCTAGACGCACGGGCACATGACCAGCAGCACCACAGACACTCACACAACCATGACACCCCCAAACACTTAGCCCATCACCTTAAGATTCACTGCACTCAACATAGCTGAACCTGCTTCAATCACATAGCCCGCCCCTCACAGATACTCACATATCCCAACAGCACTCAATCCCAACTTGAAAGAAACCAACATGATTTAATAGAATTCAATAAAACCCAGTAAGTCCCCTTGGGATTCCTAGAATCCATGGGCCAACACAAAACGACTTCAGAAGTCCTGCCAGACTTGCCACTGATGGGTTGCTGAAATGTATGGGAAAATTCAGGGTCCAGGCCCCATCACCCATGCCACCTAACAACCCAGCTCTAGCCCAATACTATTGTAATCTTCACATTCCTTCCCACCATGCTGACTTCTTTTCCCACCCTAGACTGGACCTCTCACACCTCTGTGACCAAGTGCTTCCCACTGCCCCCAACTAGCCCATTAGCCTTGCCCTCAGGGGCCTCAGGAGGGCAGCAGGGCTGGGTAGCCACATGCCGGTATCTTCCAGTGTCTTCTCCCTCTGTTTCCCGGTGGTAGAAATAGCTGAAGTTGGAGACAATGACAGGCACGGGCAGGGCTATGGTGAGGACACCAGCAATGGCACAGAGGGAGCCCACGATCTTGCCACCCATTGTGGCAGGTGCCATGTCTCCATAGCCCACGGTTGTCATGGTCACCACAGCCCACCAGAAAGAAGCAGGGATGCTGGTGAAGCCTGAATCGGGGGGCCCATCGACCTCTGCAAAGTAAACTGCACTGGAGAAGAGAACGACCCCAATGAAGAGGAAGAAAATGAGCAGGCCCAGCTCACGCATAGATGCTCGAAGTGTCTGGCCCAAGATCTGCAAACCCTTAGAGTGGCGGGACAGCTTGAAGATTCGGAAAACTCGGACCAGGCGTATGACCCGAAGAATGGCCAGGGACATGGCAGGCTGACCCACACCCCGCTGCCGGGCCAGCTCTGTGCCCAGGGCCACAAAGTAGGGAAGGATGGCCACAAAGTCAATAAAGTTCATGACATTCTTGAAGAAGGCTGTCTTGCTTGGACTGGCACCCAGACGAACCAGGAGCTCGAAGGAGAACCAGCAGATGCAGAGCGTCTCCACCAAGAAGAAAGGGTCATCAAATGGGGCCCTCGGAGGTGAAGGCACTGGGTGGGAGCCATTGGACCGAATTGATGGGAGCTGTGGGAGGGAGCAGGTCAGTCAGAAGGTGGGATCCTATAAAAGATCAAGTCCCCAGCCTGCCTACAGAGGGTACAGGCACCTAGGTCCTTGGGTTAGTGAAGGCTTGGGGGAAAGGATAGCAGAGGTCCTCAGGACTTGGTGGTTGAGAGCTAAATGCCAGGATTAGAGAGATCCTGAGGAAATTACCTGAGTCTGCATTGGGAAAAATTCCAAGGGGTTTCAAGGACTTCCCCATGGGAACAAGGAGGCTGAGGATGGAGACACTGGGTCTATATATTTCTACCTCCTCCATTGTCTGTCTTTGGCTGAGCAGAGCATCAGAGGTTTCCTTTCCCTCCCTGTCCCCCCCCCCTCCAGTGTTCCTGACCCCATTAAGCCCCATCCTGTCTTTAGTTCTGTCTCACACTTTAAACCAGGCTTCTTTGGTCTTGGACCTTTCCAATGCCTTTCACCCCTCTACCCTCTGGCCCTGGCCCCCTTTGTCTTTTTCAAGTCTCTTCTGTCTCCCTACTTCCACCCCTCTGGCCTTTCTCAACCCCTTCTGACCTCTCCCCGCAACTTCTAGCTCCCCAGGCTCCCTCTCTATACCATGGTGCCCCTCTTCTCCACAGTTCCCCAGTTCCTTCTGTCCCCTGCCCCATCCCCCCCATTTCCCAGCCCGGTCTCATCTCCTCTTACCCTTTGGCACCCCCTGATTCTCTGCACCCCCACCTCCCTCCATTCTTTCCTAGCTACCTTTCTCCTCATTTCTGTCTTCTCTCAGTTCTCTCTGCCCCCCCTTCCCACCTCTTCTGCCCCATTGACAACATCTGCCTTTTCCCAGCCTCTACTCCTTGACTCCCTCTGACCTCCTCCAGTTCCCTCAACCCCGCTAGCTCCCTCTGCCCTCTCTCAGCCCCATCCACCGGCTTGCTTCCCTTCTCCTCTGACCCGATTTCTCAGCTCCTTTTAGTCCTCTCTGCCCTTCTCTTCTCCACCTTTGGGCCCCTCTAACTCCCATCCTGGACCTCTGTCTCCCAGCTCACCGATCCTGGGGCAGTCCCGGGCTGGCCGTCGCGATCGTCTCGGAAGTCGGGTAGGGTCTCCAGGCAGAAGACAACGATGGAGATAAGGATGACGAGCACAGAGACGACGGCTACTATGCGGGCTGCGGCCGAGCTCTCGGGGAACTCGAAGAGCAGCCACAGCTGTCGCGCGAAGGGTCGCCGGGGCAGCCGGCGCTCGGGCTCGGCTGCGAAGCCCTCATCCTCGCGGAGCTTGGCGAGTGCGTCGGCACCCAGCTCGTAGAAGGCCACCTCGTCCAGGAAGACGTCCAGGGGGACGTGAGCCGGCCGCCGCAGGCGCCCGCCCGATTGGTAGTAGTGGAGGATGGCGTCGAAGCTGGGCCGGTGGCGGTCCAGGAAGAACTCGCCACGGGCCGGATCGTAGAAGGCGCGCCGGCGGCCCGGGTCGCCCAGCAGAGTGTCCGGGTAGCGCCCCAGGGTCCGAGCGCGCGTCTCGAAGCGTAGCCCAGCTACATTGAGCACCAGCCGCTCGCAGCAGCCGCACGGGTCAGCCTCCATGGCCCCCGAGGGCTGGCCGCCCGGCCAGGGAGCGGGCAGAGGACGGGCACCGACGCCGTAGCCAGCCAGCCGGTGTCCAATTCCCCGAGCCGGTATAAATAGACACCGCCGGCCCAGCGGCCCGAGGGGTGGGGGCAGCTGGCCGGGGTCTGGGGGCGACCCGGGGCGCCCTCTGCTGGGAGGGGGGGGACCGGCCACCGGCTGGAGGACCCTTCCTCCGCCCCCTCTGCGCCTGTCGGCGGGGCCAGCTCGGGCAGGCACAGCCCCACCGGCTTACTCACCTTTTCATCTATGCCTAGGGCCGTCTGTCATTCTCGCTTTAAGGTTCTCTGACCTATTTCACCCAGTCCAGGACTGTCAGGCTGGATCTTTCTCTTTAGGTCTGCAGTCATTCCCAAGCATCATTTATTTCTCCGGCTCTGCGGTCTCTGGCATCTGTCTTTCGCTCTCTGGTTTCATCTGTGTCTCTGAGAGCTGTAACTCATTTTCTGCGGATCTTTTTGTCCTTCCCTGGCTCTCCGTCCCTCTCCAATTGTGTACTCTTTAATCTTTCTGCCTCTTCCTCAGTCTCTGTTCCCTTCTGAGAGTGGCTGTCTCTGGGTTCTTTTGTCCCTTCTGGGGATCGCTGTCACTGTCTTTCTGGGTCTCTCTCATTTGTCACTAAATGGTAACTCAACTTATTCTTTGTGAAAAGCACATCTGTCCCTAGGTTCCTAGACTCACTCGGAGTGTCTTTTTTTCTGGGTCTATTGAGACTGCCGTCTAGATCTGCCTGTCACTGTATGGTTCTGTCCATAAACTCTGTTGGGCTCTAATATTCTGGGCCCTATGTCAAGCAAATTCCTACCTACTGGGTGAAACTCCAAGTTTCCAGCTATACGGATCTCAAACTCCCTTTTCCCTTACTGCCTTCCCTAAAACCCCATCCCCACGCTCTTCAAGTCTCTAGGCTGCTCTTTCCTCCTTCCATCATGCCTTTCCTTCATTGTAGACCTCTTCTCACACTGCTTCCAGTCTTCTTAGTCCTTATCCACCCTTCCCCTTTCCCTCCCCCCAGCTCTACAAACCTGCTACAATCCAGTAGTCCTGGCCAACTCCCCACTCTGGCCATTTTCTAGGCCTGCCCCCATGCCTGAAGCACAATCCTTGCTCATTTCTGCCTCCTCTTCATCCTTCAAGTCTCAGCTAAAATCCCACCTTCAGCAAGAAGCCTTTCCCTGACCTCCTTAATCTTAGTGCCTTCCCTATGAAATGATTCCCAATTCATCCTGTATATGATTTGTTTGCAAATCCACTATTAGACTGTCAGTAACTGGAGAGCAGAGGTCTGCCTTTTTTTTGTAACCCTAACACTTTAGCACAGTGCCTGGCACATAGTAAGGGGTTAATCGATGCATGGCATGGGGAAGACACTGAAGCCTGAGCTACTCATTTCACTGTTGCTGCTGGACACACCTCTCATCTCCACACAATCCCTGAAACACACCCTGAGGTACTCCATGCCTTGGTCTTCTCCAGCTCCACCACCCTTTTCCTGGCCCCATTTCCCTTCCTTCAAAAGCTCAACCTTACAGTTGAACAGTTTGATCAGTCTGATCCTTTTGTTCCTTTCTGGGTTCTTCTTCCTCCTCCTCCTCCTCCTCCTCCTCCTCCTCCTCCTCCTCCTCCTCCTCTTCTTCTTCTTCTTCTGCTTCTGCTTCTGCTTCTTCTATTTCTTCTGCTTCTGCTTCTTCTTCTGCTCCTCCTCCTCCTTCTTCCCTTTTCTCCTCCTCTTTCTTCTTCTTTTCTTCTTTTTCTCCTTCCCTTTTCTCCTCCTCCTCCCTTTCTCTCACTTATATGGGTCTATTTGTCTCTCTTTGAATCTATCTCGATCTCACTCTGGGTTTGTGTATCTCATTTGCAAACTCTCTCTGGATTGTTTTTCCTGTCATTTTCTAGATCTGTTTGTGGGTTCCTCTCTGAATTAATCTATCATTCTCTAGATCTGTCTGTCATGCTTGGTCTAACTGCCTCCTTCTTGGAGTCTCTCTTTAATGTGTAGATTCTATTTCTTTCTGAGTCCTTGTCCTGGTCATTTTCGGTCTGGGTGCCCCTTCCCAGGTCTCTCTGACTCTCTTTCAGTTTTACTGGGCTACAACTTTCCAGGTTATCTTTCTATCTCTGGGTACCTCTCTCAGCTTATCTGCATCTGTCCCTGTTTGGATAGGTCTTTGCATAGCTTATTTTTTTCAGTCCAATGTCTGCTGTTTTGTAAGACAGTCTCTCTACCTTTCTCTGGATTTGTCTCTTAGACTCTACCTGGTCTTGCTATCCTTTTGTATTTCCCTCTCCAAGACTTATCAAAGGCAACTAGGTGATTCAGTGGATTGAGTACGAAGTTGGAGTCAGGAACATCCAAGTTCAAATCCAGCTTCAGACACCTCCTAGCTGTGTGACCCTGGGCAAATAATTTTTTTTCTTTCTTTCTCAGTTTCTTCAACTATACAATGGAGCTAATGATGGCATCTCTCCCCCTCACCCCTCCCTGGGGGGTGTTGTGAGGAGCAAAAGAGATATTCTAGTAAAGTGCTTAGCATGGTGCCTGGCACCTACGAAATGCTCAATGCTTTCCTTCCTTCTCTCCTCCTCCCCTCCCTTCTTTCCATCTTTCAGTGCTTCCTTCCCTGTCCCTGTGTCTGTCTGCCTGTGTCTTCATGATATTCATCCTGTGTCCCTTCCTAGGACTGTCCCTGTAGCTTTCTGTAGATCAGCCTGCTTGTTCCCTGGGTCTGTCCTTGTGTCCCTCTTTGGTGTTATATCTGTGTCTCTCTCTGAGTGTCTGTATTTTTCTGGGACTGTATTTCTATCCCTCTCTAAGTCCAGTTTTCTGTCTCTCTTTGTCTGCCTCACGTCCTTCCCTAGATCATCCAGTGTGTTCCTATCTGGACCTTTGTATGGTGTGGTTCTCTTTGGATCTGTCTGTGTGTTCCTTAGTGGGTCTTTCTGGTGTGCTTCTCTCTGGTTCTGGCCCACACTTTGCATCCCTCCCTCTATCTTTCTGCTTGTCTCTCTGGGTCAGTATGTCTAACATTTGCTGAGTATGGCAGTCCTTGGGTCTATGTGTCCCTGCTTGGACCTGCTCCTATATGCGTCTCTACATAAATATACTATCAGACTGACACATTTAGACAGACATCCTGGAAAAGATTGTTTTTGGGGGGTTAGTGGATCGCAAGTGTGATGTGAGTGAATTGGTTGGCATGGCAGTGATAACAGTTCCTTATGATCTTGGGTTTCCTTAAGAGAGCTGTAGATTTCAGGAATAGGAAAGTGACAGTTCCACTATCCTTTGCCCTTATCAGACATCATCTGGAGTACTGGGTTCAGGTCTGGGCACTGTGATTTAACAAGGACAAGGATAAGCTGGAGGGATTACAGAAGAGGGTAACCAGGATTGTAAATCAATATATATTGAGCTGTATCAATAATGAGATATTCACAACACCCATGATGGTTATGAATATGCTGGTATAGTTTTGGATCACAAAATGTAGCAAACTCTCCACATGGAAGGCAGAACCAAGGTCTTTATTCAGAAACCATAACACTAAGTCCCAAAACCAGAAGGACAAGTCCCAAAACCAGAAAGCCAAAGTCATTATAGTGGTCACAAAGTTGATACACATAGTTAATGCAGTGGACGCCCACATTCCCAAGGCTTCACAAATAGAACAGGCTCCCTCGAGCAGGGATCCCTTTCAGACTCACGACAGTTTCTCAGTCTGGTCCTTGGAAGTTCTCAGTAGAAGCACCAGAAGGAGGATCTCAGTGAAATGTGCAGTCTCCAGGTGGTAACTGAGAGAATCTGAAAGTCCTCCTGGTTATCTCCTTATATACAGTGTAGCTCCTCCCTGTTCAGCCCCTTCCTGTTAAGGTGTGAACTACTCCCAAGGAGTTAACTGGAAGTAAGGAGCTAAGCCTTTACTAGGTGCTAAGTGCCTTTACTAGGTGCCAATAGAAAGGGGCATGGAAGATCTTCTGATTTCATTAACATTACATGAGCCCAACATAAGCATTGGTCAAAGGAATTCAGGACATTAAACCTAGAGAAGATTCAGCTGGTATATGGTATTTCAATTATTCTTCAAATGTGGACTCTTAGGTCCAACAAGGACCAGACTTACTTCTTGGTTCTTGAGGGCAGAACCAGGAACAATGGATAGAAGTTTTAAAGAGGCAAATTTAGACTTACTATCAGGAAAACCATCCCAAGAGTTTGAGCCATATGGAAGTAGAATGGACAGCCTCAAAAGGCCATGGGTCCTCTTCAGCAGTCTGTGAACAGAAGCTTGGCTGCCGAACTAATCCAAAATAATGGCCTTTCCTCAGACTTCATCTTCCTTAATTTCTTTGCAATTGCTGACACTGCCAATCAACCTCCTAGTGCTTCTCTAACCTGGTTCTCCTACCAGATGTCTCTTTCTCAATTTCCTTTGCCGGATCTTCATCCAGGAGATTAACTCCTTGTCTCCCACAGGGCTCTGTCTTGGGCTCTTTTGTCTTCTTGCTTTATCCTGTTTTCACTTGGATCACATCATTTGATGATGGTTTTCAAACTGATTTTTTCAGTCCTAACTTCTCCGCTGACCTCCAGTCCCCTCAGTTCCAGTTACCAATTGGACATGTCAGACTGGAAGTCCTGGAGACACCTTACATTCAACATGTCCAAAACAGAATTCATTATTTCCCACCCCCTCAATTTTCTCCTCTTCCTAAGTCCTCTATGACTGTTCAGGTTCCACCACCATCCTGGTCACTCAGACTTTCAACCTTGGCGTCATCCTCAATGGCGTCAATCTTGATGTCTCCCCCCATAACCATGTGTTGTCATGTCCTGTTGGTCTTACCTTCACAACCTCTTTTGTATGTACATGCTTCCTTCCCACTTAATACTGCCACCATTGTGGTGCAGGCCCTCAGCCCCTTATACCTGGACACTTAAAAAAAAATTTTCATTCCCCCTCCAATTACATTAGAAAAAAATTTTAACATTTGTTATAAAATTTTGAGTTCCAGATTCTTTCTCTTCCCCTCTCTCCATTGAGAAGGCAAACAATTTGGTATAGGTTATGTATGTGCAGTCATGCAAAACATATTTCTATGTTACTCATGTTGTAGAAGACTACACAGAACAAAGCGAAACAAAACAAGAAAAACAAAGAAAGTAAAGAAAAAGTTTGCTTTGATCTGCATTTAGATTCCATTCGTTTGTTCTCTGGAGGTGGAAAGCATTTTTCATCCTAAATCCTTCAGAATTGTCTTGGATCATTTTGTTTCTGAGAATAGTTAAGACATTCACGGTTGATCATACAATGTTGCTGTTACTATGTACAACGTTCTCCTGGTCCTGTTCAGTTCACTTTGTATCAGTTCATGTAAGTCTTCCCAGGTTTTTCTGAAATCCTCCTGCTTGTCATTTCTTATAGTATTCCATTGCAATCACATACAATAACTTGTTCAGTCATTCCCCAATTGATGGACATTTCCTCAATGTCCAATTCTTTGCCACCACTAAAAGAGCTGCTATAAATATTTTTTACCTGGCCTCTTGAAATAGCCTGCTGATTGTTCTCTTCAAATCTCTCCACACTCCAATCCTAAAAAGCATGGGTTTGATCATGTCGCCTGCCTACTATGCAAATGCCCGTGGTTTGCTATTGCTTCTAGGATCATATATAAAATCTTCTGGTTAGTGGTTACAGTCCTTCAGAAGCATCCCTCCCCCAATATTTCCAGTCTCTTACACTTTACATCACCCCATCCCCTACTCTTTAATCAAGTAAAACCAGCCTCCTTGCTGTGTTCTAGTAAGATACTCTATCCCTGTCCCCACCCCCAACTTCAGGCATTTTCATTGGTTCCCCTTTCTTGGCTTCCATAAGAAACCTGTTCTGTTCCCTCTTCATCCTGTTGACTTCCCTCTGTTTGCTGTCTCCAATATATTGTCCATAGATCGTTTGTACATAATTGTTTGCAAGTTGTCTCCCCCTTTAGACTGAAATCTTTGAGAACACACTTAAAAAACAAAACCAAACCCTTTCTCTTTCCAGCTTTGAGTACACAGTAGAGACAGCCAGGTGGGGCCACAGTGCATAGAGCTATGGGGCTGCAGTCAAACTGATCTTCCTGAGTTCATGTCTGGCTTCAGACACTTACTAGCTATGTGATCCTGGGCGTGAAAAATCGGACACAACTGGAAAAAAATGACTGAACAACTGGCAAGCAGCAAGCCCTTGATAAATATTTATTGACTGAGTGAGCTTGGGCATCATTAAACTTCCCTCTGCTTCAGTTTCCTCATTTGTAAAATTGGGACAACATCACCTATCTCACAGGATTGTTGGATCAAGTTTGTTAACTCATGTAAAGTACTTTGCACATGTTAAAATGTCATATGTTAAATATCACTATTATCATTATTTAGCCTGTCTTCCCAACACTTAACACAAAAGGGGTTTGCAAAATGCATTTGCTTAATAAATGGGTGAGGCGTTGCAACTACCATTTGGTACTCTAGGGGAAGAAGCTTCCAGCTTTCCCCATATAGGTCCACCATGTGGTTCTATGATGGAGACCAAGTCATACTATTATCTGGACGTGAACTTGGTCAGATCCATATTATGTTAGAACTGTGTCAAGAGTTGAAGAGGAGCCCAAAGAGGGTTAGGGCTGCCTGAAACCCCAAAATACCAACATGCCGGGTCCTGCTGAAAGAATTCCACTCAAGTCTTCTCAGACAAGGAAAAAGTACAGTTTATTGAAGGTTCAAGTTCGCCACGTGGGGTGCTAGGCCAATTAAAGGTGCTCTCACAGAGCAAGTCTATTCTAAGCTATCTCATGGCGCTCTCACTGAG
>JAQQSW010017132.1:0-11527 GCA_028646575.1 Pseudocheirus occidentalis | reverse complement strand
ATAAAAGATAATGTAAAGAAATAACCTGGTTTTATATAGTGTATATTTACCTTGTATATCAGACAACTTGAGCTAACAGAGGATACTGGTGGAGGTGGATGGTGGAGGAGATGGAAGAGGTTAGAGGAGTTTTGTTCCATGCTCTTTTGGTTACTTTCAGTCACCTACTTGCTATAATACTCTTACTGCTATACTTTATCCCTGAACTTAATTGCTACAATGTCTTTTTTACTTTCACTTAACTTAATTTTCTTCACTGGTGAGGTAAACATGTGCACCAAATGAGTGAGGTGCGGGATGCTGGGTAGGCAATGGGCTGTGGTGTTTGTTGCACCAACTAGCAGCGGCTAATACCTCAAATTTTGGCTCACAATTCAAAGCAAAAGAAAAAAATGACTGAGTGACAACTTGTATCTCAGAAATCTTGTAAATTGGTGCACCCATATGTCAAGGTACCACTGTAGATTGAGTGTCTTCAGTGATATAACTTCAACCTTCGCTTTGAGTATTCAATTTTGATATTTCTGTAACGATTATTGCTCTGAATATTTTGGGCTATGAGGGAATTGAGAAGATTAGAACAGCAAGTTATAGTACAAATTCAATGACCCACACTG
Organism: Pseudocheirus occidentalis; assembly: GCA_028646575.1. NCBI lineage: Eukaryota > Metazoa > Chordata > Mammalia > Diprotodontia > Pseudocheiridae > Pseudocheirus > Pseudocheirus occidentalis. The sequence goes on along the minus strand of JAQQSW010017132.1, from coordinate 10,910 downwards.
ACTTCGTCTTGTGACTCAGTTCTGGAGCTAGCTCAGTTCACTTTCTATTCAATTATGGCTCTTGTCCAATCTCTGTCTTGTGAAAAAACTTTATTTAAGTATGGGAATTGTGAGAAAACTCAATTGTATTGCTTGTAACTAACCCTATGTAACTTGGAAGCTGGACCACTTCTACCTGCTGCTAAGAGACCCTTAACTAAGGACCTAGGTTGGGGGGCAGATCCAAGATAGCAGCATAGAAACAGGAAAATTCCATGAGCTCCTCCCACAACCACCTCAAATAGCTATAAAATATGAATCTGAACAGATTGTAGAGCTACAGAAGCCACAAAGTGACAGAGAGAAAGAAATCTCCCACTGAAGGCAGCCTGGGAGGCCTACAGGAAAGGTCCATCTCAGCATGCTAGCAGCCAAGCCCAGCCCTGCATGAGCCCCACTTTTAACCTCAGGGTGGCCCCAACCAGCAGCAGCCAGAGCAGACTTCAGGAGAATGTATCACCAGCAGCTGTGGCGGTTTCCAGACTTATCAACCCATAACTGCCAAAGAAAAAGTAAAAGATCAGTGGGGGAATTGGTTGGGACTGAGAGGGTTACAAGAGTGTGGTCCAGCCCCTACCCCCAGGAAGAGAAACAGTGGAGGTGTGGCAGTTGTTCAGCACCACATGGCTGTTTCCAGAGCTCCTGGACTGCAGATTATAGGGGGACCAAACGACTATTCAGAGGGTAATTGCTCTTACTTTAACCTATTTGGATCTGGATCACTGTCTTGGGTGAAGGTCCTGGGCCTTGGCCCAGTCCTTGGCCAGTGAGCCAAAGCTTGTGGGGGCTACAGAGAGGGCATCCAACTAATAGCTCCAGCAGCTGCAAAACCCCCAGCAATTTGGGACAAAGCTCTCCCCTCTGGACACAGAGTTCCACTGTGGTCATTCAATGAAATAGAGGACTTTCAAGCATTCTTGCTGTAAAAACCAGAGTTGAATAGAAAATTTGACATTCAAATACAAGAAGCAGGAGAAGCATGAGAAGATAAAACAGGGAAAAGAAATCATAAGGAATTTATTAAAGTTGAACTATTTACATTCCTACATGGAAAAATGATCATTTTAACTCATGAAACTTTTCTCAGTATGAGGTTAGTTGAAGGGAATATAAATGTATGTGTGTGTGTATATACACACATATACATATACATATATACATATATGTTTATATAGGAAGGTATATGTGCATATAAATATGCATGTGAGTGTGTGTATATGTGTATATGTATACACAGAAAGATAACACAGGATGAGTTGAATAGGAAGGTATGATATCTAAAAAAATAAAATTAAGAGGTGAGAGAGGAATTTAATGAGAGGACATAGGCAGAGACAGAATAGGGTAAATTATCTCATATAAAAGAGGCAAGAGAAAACTGTTATAATGGAGGAGAAGAAGAGGAAGGCAAAATGGAATGGGTCAACCTTAGTCTCATTGAATTTGGCTTAAGGAGGGAACAACATACACACTAAATTGGGTATCTTACCCTACAGAAAGTAGGTAGGAAGGGGATAAGAGGAAGGATGATAGATGGGAGGGTAGTTAGAAGTACACACTTTTGAAAAGAGACAGGGTCAAAGTAGAAAATAGAGCAAGTGGGGGACAGGATAGATTGGAGGGAAATATAGTCTGTCTTTCACGATATATCCACTATGAAAATATTTTGCATAGCTACACATGTACAACCTATATCAAACTGCTTATCTTCCCAGTAAGGGTGGGTAATGATGGAAGGGAAAGAATTTGGAATTCAAAGTTTTAAAATCAAATGTTTAAAAAATTATTATAATTATAATTATTATTATTTTATAAACAACTGGGAAATAATATATACAGCACTGTGGTATGGAGATCCATCTTGCCCTACTGGAAAGTTGGAGGGAATATGGAGGAAGATATAAGAGAGAGAAGACTGGGGGAGGGGGATATTCAGTGGGATTGCTGTTTTGGGATGGTGGATAAGGGAAAGATGAGGAGAAAATTTGTAACTTAAAATCTTGTAGAAATGATTGTTGTAAACTAAAAATAAGCAAACAAAAATAAAGAGGTTATGATGACCAGAAACCCAGTCAGATCTGAAGATTGATGCAAGGAGTTTTCTCAGTCTCAAGCAGCCATATGTCTTATCTGAAAACTGTCCCTGTCCTGGTCAATAAATTGTTATTTCCATATTCCTTTGATTGCGTATAGATACTCGTGGTGAGTGGAAAATCTCAAGGAATTGCACCTATTCACTCTGCCCCTCCCAATTTGAAAAGTCCCTAATCTTTCCTCCAATTAGAAATCAAATTATCTAATTTTATAACCTGGTTAATTGTTTTCTTTAAATTAATTGGTCTTATTTGATTATTTTTAATGTATAAAAATCTCTCTCCCCCTGTATTCAGTGTATAGTGCTAAAACTGATGGGGCCTAGTCCCAATTAGTTAAGCAATTGGTATGCATTGCTTAATAAATTAATATTCTCAGAAGCTCAGATTTTTATTTCCTCAGTCATTCCATCTTTCACCCACCACAGCTAGAAGCTGGAACTGAGATCCCCGTCTTTTCCTGGTATCTGAGGTGCATTTCTGCTGCTAGCTTTTTACTTTGCATCTTTTTTCAGTATGCTACCTATTACCTGAAACTGCTTCTCATCCTGGGACTGAATGTCACCCCTGGGCACAACTTCTTTTACTCTGGACCTGTGACCTATGTAGTGACAATGCTTCTAGATGACAATTGTTCCAGCTGAAGCACCCCAGAATACCCAGGGGTACAGCCTCATTCTTGCCCTGTTGCACAGTCTCTTCCTGAGTGCTTCGATGCTCTGCATGTGGTATGTTCCTGGTCAGACCCTGTCCCCAGTGTTCATAGAACTCTCTGTCTCCTTTTGCCACTCTGGGATGGAAAAATGACTGTGAATTTCTAGTTTCTTATTCATATCAATTTCTAGGTTAAATAGCTTTTCTTTCTTCAATATAACCACTGTTTTATTTTCCCCTAAAGGTTGATTTTAGTCCAGTTCAATAATAATTAGTAAAGGTCAGAGTAAGGAAATAGGCTAATTGGTTTTGTGCCTTAAATATGCACAGAAATGGAGAAAAATATTTCTAATGCTTAATTCACCAAAACGAATACAGTTTTCCCTGTAGAAAAGCAATTTCATTTGGAGAGTCCAGAGATGTAGTAAGAGAGATCAAGATCTATTATTTCATTGGGATAAGGAGCTTCCTGTGATGAAACTCCCTCTACTATATTTGGTTTGTCAGACGAAAACCACAGCAGACGTTGTGCCACAACAGTTCTTTCTTCTGAGTCAGTCAGTATGCTACAGATGAAGTTCTACTCTGTTACCTGGATATTAATCTAGGGTCAAGTAGGGTCATAGGCACAGAAAAAGCAACTATGGCACCAATGGGTTTTACACTATGTGCAACCATTGTTGCACATGGTATCAGGACAAATATTATACAGCTGCTAATCTACTTCCAGATTGATATCAACTTTTGTTGTTTTTCTCTGATTTCTGTTGTGACTGTCTTTTTGTTACCCCATTTAAGGTTTTCTTGGCATTAGAGTGGTTTGCCATTTCCTTCTTCGGTCCAATTTATAGATGAGAAAGCTGAGGCAAACAGGGCTAAGTGATTTGTCCAGGGTCACACAGCTATCAAGTGACTGAAGCAAGATGTGAAATCAGGCCTGGTGTTCTCTCCCCAACACCACCTTGCTGCCCCACAACATCAACTTTACAAAGTGCCTAATCAGTCTGTAGCTGTGCTGTACTCTATAATAATCAGCGGGCTATCCATTCTTTATATTCATTAAATTTTTGTCAAGTCTTTCCAAAGCTTCTAGCACTTCCTCTCATTCATACAAAACATACCACAAAGTCATCATAACAAATCAAAACCAGGCATCCATGGGACAAACTTAAGTCAACGAAAATACAGGCTTCCAAAGTATCCAGATGTTATTTTTCTGCATTCCTGAGTCCTGATGAGATTTCTAAATTACAAAGGTCCAAAAGGGACATTTCAGATGTCATCTTCAAATCTATATCAGGATGTCAATATCTGTGAAAATTAGCTTAAAAATCATTATGGGGAGGGTGTTTCAATTATCTGGTATTGATCTTATGGGAAGGGGAGTAGCAACATAACTTAGACTTAGGGCTGTTGTTACACCAAATCAACGAGCAGGAGTTAGATTCAGGCTTAAAAACTGATAGTGGTCAAATAACAATTTCAGAAACAATTATTTTGATTATATTATTTTATTTAACCCTTACAACAACATTGTAGGGTAGGTATTAGCTCTGGCAATGTGTGCATCAACCTCATTATTAATGTGCACTTCACTGGAAAATACACTACCAAGGTAAGTGAACTTAACCACAGCATTCAGAACTTCTCCATTTGCTGTAACTGCTGGTTCCATGTATGGATACTGTAGTGGTGGCTGATGGAGCACCTGCATTTTCTTCGTGTTAATTGTTAGGCCAAAATTAGCACAAGCAGCAGAGAACTGATCCAGTGACATGCCAGGAAACTGAATCACTTCCATTTGAATTGTCTTAGGAAGATTCTGAAGATCACCTGGCAGGAAAAGATACCAGACACTGAGGTTCTCACTCAAACTAACCTGCCAAGCATTCAGATTCTGTTTCAGAGAGCACAGCTCTGATGAACTGGCCACATTGTTCAAATGTAAAATGTACACTTGCCCAAAAGACTATTTTATGGAGAACTTACACAGGGCAAGTGTTCACTGGGTAGACAAAAGAAGCAATACAGGGACACTCTCAAGGCCTTTGGAATTGATTGTGTGACATGGGAGACATAGGCACAGTACCACTCATGATGGTGTGCCCACATCAGAGAAGGTGCTGTGCTCTAAGAGTACAGAATTGAATTTAGACAACTCATAGGAAATGTAAGTTGTGCAAATTCGAAGTATTCATCCCAAATGTTCACATGGACTATTTTTGCCCAACCTTTGGTACCGCATTCCAAGCTCATATCAGTCTGATCAGGCACAGTTGGACACGTTGAAACTTGACTCTAGCATAGTGATGTCATTTTGGTCCTCTCTGAGAATGAAGGATAACAAACAAGAGTAGATACTCTAAGACACAGATAAGAAAAATGAGGATCAGGTTACCAAGTGATTTTTTCTGGTGTCACATGAATAATAAGCTTAATAAGTAGAACCTATCTCTTTACTATGGAGGCCAAATCTTGGGCTCCCTTCCCCATCATAACATCTCATTCATGTTTTTTCCCATGCTGGTATGTGTTTCCTCTCTGAAAACTAAAAAATGGGATTCTAAGATTACTTTGTTAGTTTATTAGGAGGACCCTTCAGTGGTTAAACTTTCAAGATCAAGACCTATGTTGTAGTCTGAAAATTCTCATTACTTTCTATCCTGATGTTTTCAAGATTCAAAAAAAATGCAAGATATTGTTATCAAATTTCATAATGTTGGATCACTTTTTAATTTCAAAATTATAATTTAAACATTCCAAGTTTGCATTTACTCTGATTGGAGGAAGCAATAAATTGGAAAAGCAGAACACTTGAGGTAGTGATAGAAAGAGCGACCTTATTTGGAACAAAGATCTTCAAATCATACATTGGGTGGATCAAAAAACATGATAAAAGTTCACTTTATCATGCCTGATTCATTGATCTACGTATATAAGGGGAACTTCTATTCCTGATTTATTTTTATATCATTTTTGGCTGCTATCTCATGATTCTGACATGATTACAATGCTAAAACCCTCAGAAACTTTTCACGACAACTCTTATCCATGCCTCCTCATATTCTAGGTGTGAATTTGATTTTTTGTGTTGAAGAACAATACTTTACATTTATCTCTGTTGAACGTCCTGTTAATAGATTTAGCCAAATCTAGCTGGTAAGGTTCCTTTTTGATGCTGACTCTGTCATCTAATGCCTTATCAAAGTCTCCCTGTTTTGTTACATCAGCAGATTTGATAAATATAACCATCTATGCCTTTACTAAAGTGACTGATGAAAATGTTAAATAGTATTGAGCACTGGGATACTCCACTGGAGACATTCTGTCACTCTTGTTTAAGTGGCCATCCAACCAGGTCTCAATATATCTGATTGCGTTATTGCCCAATCCATATCTTTCAATCTTTTCTACAAGAATACTGTGAGATAGTTTATCAAAAGCATTGCTAAAATTTGGGTAAATTATATTCACAACATCCTCATTACCACTACTTTATTTTACACACACACACACATGCACACACATGCACACACATGCACATGTGTAATAAACTAGTACTATATATATCTCTATATGCATCTATCTATCTATCTGTCTGTCTGTCTGTTTGTCTGTCTGTCTATGACAGAGTTATTCTGGCATGACATTCTTCGTATTTAATTAATTTCTTAATTTTATTAATTTAATATTTATTTATTTAACACAATATTTAATGGTTGGTTTGATATCACAGATTTTACTAAAGGTTGCATGCAAATAGAAATTAGCTGCCTCTAGATGATCATAATCAGACATTGGTGGTTTGACATAGTCCTACTGCTTAGATCAGTCCAAAAACCGGAGGATATAACCACTAGCATGGGAGTTTGCTTTACCCAAATGGGGATTTCTGTTGGAAGAGAAAGACCTTTCCCTTTGGTAGGATGGAAAGTGTGGGGCTGTGGCTTAAATTAGCATGCTGTGAAAATTATAATATATGAACAAGTTTTGGTTCATGTTCAGCTTAATCCAGATGGTATTTATCCTACAGAGTGTCCAGCTATCCTGTAGTCAAGTATTGGTCTTTTTTTCCCAGGGCTCTGGTGGCATATGCAGTTTCAAAAAAGCTGCAATAGTTTCCAGCCTCTACATAATGCTACAACTTTGTTAAAAAGAGTAGAATAAGAGGATATATAAAGGGGGAGGTTCAAAGAGTATATAGAAGGGGTGAGGGACCAGCAGCCTCTAGATCACATATGGCCCTCTAGGTCCTCAAGTGCAGGTCTTTGACTGAATCCAAAAAGTATTTGTTCTGTAAAACTTGAAGTTAGTCAAAAAGTCACACCCAAAGACCTAGAAGGCCACATGTGGCCTTGAGACAGCAGGTTCCGCACCCCTGGTATATAGCATATTAAGAAGATACAATTGTGAAGGAATATTGTAAAAAAAAAAAAGTGGGTGCAAGTGAGGAAGTATGGTGAAGAACATTTGGCTTAAAGTCAGTATAGAAGGACACAGATGTGGTATTATTATGGGAGAAAACCCACATTTTGAGAACCAACTAGAGAAAAGATGATGACAGATAAAGTTTGTGAAAAATCACAAACACAACACAGAAGCATAACATAGGACAAATTGGAAGCATAGTTTATTCAGAATTTTACTGAGGTCATTCTGCCAAAATCAGTTTCTAATAAATTAGTAACTTCTCTTTATGACAATTTTATTGTTCAAATAGATCTAAGTCAATAAGGGAGTTGAAGTAGAAAAATATGTGATCCTTTGGATGAAACAGCCTTTCCCTCTTGGCATTCATGCCAGAGAGGTCATAGTTTGGCATGGACTTTAATTTCTCTCTCTGTCTCTGTCTATCTGTCTGTCTCTCTCTCTCTTATTTAAAGGCTGGGAGGAAGGGTAAGTTGAATCTTATTTTCCTAAACTACAAAATGGGGATAATAAAAGCCCCCATGTCCTAGGATTGTTATATGGATCATATGTAATAGTATTTGCAAAATGCTTAGCAAGATACTGTTATCCAATTTCATAATGTTGGATCACTGGGACATAGTAGGCATTATTATTATGTAGAGACAAGAAGGTAGTTCAGAGATAAATGACTTAACTTGAATTAAGGAAAACCTGAATTCAAATTGAGGCTCAGACATATACGAGTTGTGTGACTTTGGGCAAGTCACTTAACCTCTATGTGATTCAGTTTCCTCAATTACAGATTCAGGATAATAATAGCACTTACCCCACAGGGTTGTTGTGAAGATCAAATGATAAAATCTGTAAAGTACTTGGCACAGTGCCTGGCACATAGTGGGTATAATAGAAATGGATATTCCATTCCCTTCCTTCCCCCCTGACTATGATTCAAAATAATTTAGTGGAAATTAGTCCAAGAGAATTGAGAAGCTTTCAGATATGAAAATTTGAATATGAAGTAGAAACAAACCCCACTGCTAAAGACAGAGGAAGTTATCTAAAGAGGGAACTCAGAAACCAATTTGTATTCCTAAAATATTTCTTAGCGGATGGAAGCAAAAGCATGTGACAAAGGATCATTTAAAAAAAAAGTGTTGCAGTCTTATAAAAAAAAGATTAGGGTTAAAATTCAGGAACAAGTTATACTTTGATGAATCTTAAAGACAACAAAAATGTGTTTTTAAACTATGCCAGAGGCAAAAAGAGACCCAAACAAGAGATAAGCTCATTTTTCAGAATGTCTGATGTGAGGAGCACAAAAATGGAGAAGAAGCACAAGTAGTCAATTCTCGTTTAGCTTCAGTTTTCTTTTCCAAGGAAAATGATCTTTGGACTAGGAAGGATAACCCTAAAATTGGATGACAGGAAGTAAAAACCCAAAATAAGTCAGATGATTGCAGCAAAGCACTTATCTATCCTCAATGAGTAGACTTGAAGAAACTATATTCTAGAATACTGAATTAACTGGTAGTTATAATTATCATGCCCTTGTCAGTGACCTTCGAAAGATTACAAAGGGGAGAAGAGGTATTAGTGGGCTGAAGAATGGCAAATGTTTTCCATATTAAAAAAAAAAGAGAGAAGAGAGTAAATTTATAAATGACAGACCTGAGAGGCTGACTTCCTGGCAAAATTCCAGAGTGTATTATTGAAGGGTTTGTTACTATGTATTTAGAAAGAGTAACCGCGATCAATAGCAGCCTGCATGACTTTAAGAAAAGGTCTTACGAGAGTAACCTCAATTCCATTTTTGACAGTTACTAGATAGCTATAGTTAATGTGGATTTCAGCAAAGCATTTTACAAAGTCTTTCTTGCTATCCTTGTGAACAAGACAGATGGATATGGGTTTGATGATAATACAGTTAGAGGATTTGGAACTGGTTTAGTGGCCAAATTCTAAGAGTTCATACTATTCAATGTCAATTTATGGAGATTTCAAGTAGAATGTCCTAGGAATCTCTTCTTGAATCTATGCTATTCAGTACTTTGATCAATTATTTCCATGGAAGCAGAGATCATAGGATCAGTAATCTAGAATTGGAAGATAGATTTAAGGTCATCCAATCCAACCCCTTCATCTTATGGATTAAAAACCTAAGATTAAAGGAGGTTAAAGACTTGTTCAAAGTCATATAGGTAGTAAACAGAAGAGATGGGATTCAAACTCATATCTTGGCTCAAAGATCTGCTTCCTCTCAGAATCTTAAACAAATTTACAGATTACAGCTGGATGAAAGTTAAATGTAGGGCGAAGGAATAATGAACAAAAATAATAGACTAAAATTATTAGCCCGTTTTGATAAGATAGAAGTTTAGCAGACATAAATATAAAATTTTGCATTAATATTCAAAATATCTGCTTCAGAAGTACAGGACCAAGGAAGCATGATTTGAGAACAGTTCATATGATAAAGAGATCAGAATAGCAACAAAAAGGCTAATACAATTTTAAACTACAATAAAGAAAATATAGTGTCCAGTCCAGAGAGCTGATGTATCCAGATCATGCTAACATCTAGAATACTGAAGAGCACAGAGCTGAGAACAGATTCCAGGGGCATTTACTAGTGACCTCATGAAGTTGACATTAAACTTTTAGTGAGTACTTTCTCATTTTATGATTCACATTGGAAACCTAGGGTAAAATGAAAGGGGATTGGAATGATGAAGTGACTCAGAACTGTTGCAAAGGAAAATAATTTGAAGGAACTGGGAAGGGTAATCCTGTAGAAGATTTAGGGGCAACATTATAGCTGTTTTCACATATGTGAAGGACTTATGGAGAACAATGAATTAGGCTTGTTCTGCTTGTTTGAAGGAATAACTAGGAACAATATTTAAAAGTTGAAAAAGAAGCAGATTTAAGTTCAATGTAAGGAAAAACTTCCTATTGCCTGAAGTTTCCAAAATGGAGAAGACTTATTTTTTGCTTTTTGGAGGGGCAATTGGCTTTAAGTGACTTGCCCAAGTTCAAATAGCTAATAAGTGTTAAGTGTTTGAGGCCAGATTTGAACTCAAGTCCTTCTGACTCCAGGGATGGTGCTCTATTCACTGCACCACCTTGCCATCCCTGGAAAAGACTTTCTTGAAAAGTAGTGGGTTCCTCATTATTGGAAGTCTTCAAGCAAAGGTTTAATAATTGGTTGTCAGGGATATTGTAGAGATATTTTTGTTCAGTTAATGTGAGAATGAGACAGCCTCCATAGTAGCTTTCAAATCTAAGATTCAACGTGATTATCATAATATAATCATCATTATTGCTTCCTGAGAATCTTGTATTATAAATTATACTAGGTAGCAATTGCTAGCAAAAACAAACTATTTATAAGCAAAGGAATTATTTTGAGATTTTTACAGAGCTTATCTTGAGAATAAAGAAGGTAAATTTTCCAGAAGTCATCCATAAACAAGTTTTTAAGATGTTTAAAAGGGTAATGTTGTGAATGAGAGGTGACATCTAATTTAGGATCCAAGAAGTATGTAGTATAAACTTAAAAAAATTTAAAGGGCCAAAGTAAGCTAACAAATTTCAATAACGTATAATCTATATTCTTTTTTTAAATTGAGTTTTTATTTGTTTTCTTGTTTACATTATTCATTTTCATTACATTTTTTGAATTACACATTTTCTCCCCATCTTGCTCCTGCCCCA
>JAQQSW010017131.1:0-11527 GCA_028646575.1 Pseudocheirus occidentalis | reverse complement strand
CCCCATCTTTCCCCTACCCACCATCCCAAAACAGCCATCCCACTGTAAAGCCCCTCCCCCAATCTGCTCCCTCCTAAATCCTCCGCCATCATCCCTCTGACTTTCTGGTAGGACAAGATGGATCTCCCTACCCCAGTGCCTGTATATCTTATTACCCAGTTGCATGTAGATAATAATAATTATATATATATATGTATATGTATATATATATATATATTTTTAACATTTGATTTTAGAACTTTAAGTTCTAGATTCTTTCCCTTCCTCCCTTGTCACCCACCCCCACTGGAAAGACAAGCAATTCAATACAGGCCATACATGTGTAGTTATGCAGAACACCTCCACAATGGACATTTTGTGAAAGACTAATTATATTTCCCTCCTTCGTATCCCGCCCCCCACTTGTTCTATTCTCTGCTTTGTCTCTGCCCCTTTATAGAAGTGTATGCTTCTAACAACCCTCCACTCCGACCTGCCCTCCCCTTCATCATCCCTCATCTAGTTCCCTTACCCCCTACTCTCTTGTAGGGCAATTTAGAGTGTATGTCATTCCTTCCCTAAGCCAAATTCAATGAGAGTAAAGTTGACCCATTCCCTTTTGCCTTCCTGTTCCTGCCCTCCATTGTAACAGTTATCCCTTACCCCTTCTATATGAGATGATTAACCCTATTCTGTCTCTCCCTGTCTCCTCTCATTCTATTCCTTTCCCGCCTCTCAATTTCACCTTTTAAAATATTATCCCTTCCTAATCAGTTGATCCTGTGCCTTATGTCTATGTACACACATATATATATATACACACTCACATATATATTCATACACATATATTCTCCTATATAGGCATATGTGTATATGTACATATATATACATATATACATAAACATACATACATATACACATACATATACATATTTATATTTATATTCCATTCACCTATCCTCATACTGAGAAAAGTTTCATAAGTTACAATTATTGTTTTTCTATGTTGGCATGTAAATAGCTCAATGTTGATAAGTTCCTTATGAATTCTTTTCCATGTTTATCTTTTCATGCTTCTTGTATTTGAGTGTCAAATTTTCTATTCAGTTTGGTTTTTTTCCTCAAGAATGCTTGGAAGTCCTCCATCTCATTGAATGATCATATTTTCCCCTGGAACATTATACTCAATTTTGCTGGGTAGGTGATTCTTGGTTTTAATCCTATCTCTCTTGATCTCTGGAATATCATATTCCAGGCCCTTTGATCCCTCAATGTAGAAGCTGCTAGATCCTGGGTTATCTTGATTGTGTTTCCACAGTATTCAAATTGTTTCTTCCTGGCAGCCTGTAATATTTTCTCTTTGATGTGGGAACTCTGGAACCTAGCTATCCATTCCTAGGAGTTTTCTTTTTGGCATCTTTTTAAAGAGGTGATTGGTGAATTCTTTCAAGTCTTATTTTGCCCTCAGGTTCTAAATACCACGGCAGTTTTCTTTGAAAATTTCTTGAAGGATGAATTATAGGTTCTTTTTTTAATTGTGGCTTTCAGGTAGTCCAATAATTTTTAAATGATCTCTCCTGAATCTACTTTCCAGGTCAGTGGTTTTTTCAACGAGATATTTCACATTGCCTTCTATTTTTTCGTTTGTTTGGATCACTTTGCTCTCCTGCAATCTGTAGGTGGGGAGCTCTGAAGCAGCCACATGGAGGCAGCTGCGCTGCCTTCTTGCCCTGGAGCAGATGTCTGGACCTGTTCCTTTCCCCCAAATTTAGCTGAGTTCCACTGCCCTTTCACTTTGTCCTTGTTTATTATGAGTTGATAATTCTAAAAACTGCCACAGCTGCCAGTGATTAGCCTTTCTGAAAGCTCTAGCCACGGCTTGTCCTGACTGCCCTGGGGCTACAGCTGCGGTTTCAGACTGGGCTGGTTTTGGCTCCCAGTAAGCTGTAATGAACCCTTCCTGTCCACTTGTTGGGCTGCTTTCAGTGGGAGCCTTGTTTTCCTATCATTTTGTGGGTTCTGGAGCTCTAAAATGTGTTTAGAGTCATATTTTATAGGTATTTGAGGTGGTTATGGGGGGAGCTCCCAGAGTTCTCCTGCTTCTATGCCACCATCTTGACTCTACCCTAACTCTTTGGATTTCTATTGGTTGTCTCCCATGCCCAGAACTCTCTCCTCGTCTTTGCCCTCCAATTTCCCCGGAACTTCTTCAAGTCCAAGCTATAACATCCCTTTCTCCAAGAAGCCTTTCCTAATCCCCTCTTAATGCTAATGCCCTTCCCCTGTTAAATGCCATTTACTCTAGATAGATCTTGTTTGTACATAGTTTGCATGTTGTTTCCCCCACAAAATGATGACCTCCTTAAGAGGAGGGACTATCTAAACTTTCTTTGCATCCCCAGTGCCTAACACAGTGCCTGGAACATGGTAGGGGCTTAATAAATAAACGCTTCTTGACTGAATCATATTGAATTTGCAATCCACTAAAAACTCAGATGTTTTTCAAATGAATGTGGCTAGCTATATCTCCTTCATTTTGTACTTGTGAAATTGACTCTTTGAACCCATATATGGTACTTTACATTTATCTCTCTGCCACTCCCCATAAAATTTCACTTTACCAGAGCAAAAAACCTAACAGTTAAGAAGAGAAAAGATTCTGGAGAACAGTGACAAAGTGAAATGAGGTATAGATCTCGTTAGATAATTGGGTTTCGCCTGGTGTCCTTTTGTCTTATCTGCCTCTATCTGTTAGACAAATTAAACTTCAACTCAGAAGCCAGGCCAGAGAATGGAGGATTCAGAGAAATAGGGGAAGATATCTAGAGATTAGCAACAAGGTAAAATGAAGCGTGTTGGCTCATTATACTGGCATCTCTGGTCTTGAGTCTCTCAGATTGTTCGTTTGTTGGTATTTAATCACGAGGGTTAGCTAAGAGATCTACTTAAAAGAAAATGAAAGACTTTGAAACTGGCCTCAAGGACGCACAGAGGACTAGGAGAATTTTGTTGTTACCTTTGTGGCCAAGAACTGTCACATTTGATGATTGCCCCTCTATTTCTAGTGATTCATGTGGGGACAAATGATCCCACCAGAAAGATCCTAGAGTAAATGCTAATGATTTTTGAGATCCAGGGGGAAAAAAACAAACCCAGAGAATTTCAGGGAGATGGGTGGTCTTTTCATCACTTTCAGTTAAGAAGGAAGATAGAAGAGAAAGACTTTGGAAGTGAACAAATAGCTAAGAAGATGAGATCTGAGAATGAGATTTAGTTTTCTGGACCGTAGCTTAAACATAGTAAAGATGAGCTCTTGGTAAGGGCAAGAGCACTTGACCAGGGCTAATTTGTTCAGAGCCGTATGAATCTAATCAAGACAGCTTTAAGTTGAAAAGAGTCATGGTGGTAGTGAGGGGGTGGGGGAATGAATTATGGGTACAACACAGATGGAAGTGCCCAGTAAAATAAGTCTAGTAATAATGGGAGATGATACCTAAGAAGAAGAAAATATCAGCAATAAAACACATTGCTTCAGAGATCTATGCAAAAGGGTAGATAAAAATAGGGCACACTAGAGATTCTAATGCAAGAAAGCAAATTTTACCTCTTAAATATCACCAAGACTTGGTGGAATAGGAAGCTTGGAATTTGAATAAATACACTAATCAAAAGGAAAGGAATCAATAAAAATAAGGATGTGGAGCAGCATTATATATTGAGAGTATATATTCATGTAAGAAATCCAGAAGCCTAAGGAGAAAAGCATGGTGGAGAGCGTTTGTGTGAGCATCACTAGAAGTAGAAAAAAGCAATATTGTTGTGGGAATCTGCTTGGAAGAAAGGAAGAATTAGATAAAGAGTTTGGGATCTTATAGATCTATGGCTTCAATTTTCATTTTTATGCCAATGATTCTGGCTCTGGAGTCAGAGGACCTGGGTTTGAATAGCATGTCTAGCTCTGTGCTGTGTGACCTTGAGTAGATTACTTAACCTCCCTGAGGCTCAATTTCTTCAACTATAAAATGAACAAGATGGTCTCCAATGTCCCTTCTAGCTCAATGATCCTATGATTTGATCCAGTCCCTTTCTCTCTCCTGAGCTACAATCCTTGTATCTCCAACTGACTATTGGACATCTCCACCTGAATGCCCCATAAATATGTAAATCTGAGCATGGCCAGAACAGAACTCATTCTTTTTTCCTCCAAAACCCAGTCCTTTTTCTAAGTATTAATTTCTGTTTCTGTTGTGGGCACTAGCCTTCTTCCAGCCATCCATCTCTCCCTTGTGCCTCATCCCCAATCAGTTGCCAAGACTTGAAGATTTTCCTTCTAAAATATCTCTTGCATCCGTCCCCTTCTCTCTACTCAAACAACCACCAAGACCTCCTCATCACTTCTGAACTGAACTATTGTGACAGCTTCCCAATGCGGCTACCTGTATCCAGCATCTGCCCTCTCCATTCCATTCCTCACAAAACTCTCAAATGAATAATCCTAAAACAAAGGTCTGATCACATTATCCTTCTCAAAAAAAAAAAAACCCCAATAACAAGATATTGCCACTAGGATAAAATACAAAATATTCTATTTGATATTTAAAACTTTTCACATTTATCCCCCAGCCTCCCTTCCCAGACTTACATATCACTTTCCTTTTCATTCAAACCAAACTGGACTATACATTCCAATTCCTCCTCTCCTGTCTCTGTGGTTTTGGAGCGGCTGTCTCCTTTGCCTGAAATGTGCTCCTTCCTTACCTTTGCCTCTTAGAATCTCTTTTTGTAGTTCAGTTATTTATACTTGTGTCTAACTCTTCATGACCCCATTTGGGGCTTTCTTGGCAAAGATACTAAAGTGATCTGCCATTTCCTTCTCCAACTCATTTTGCAGATGAGGAAATTGAGGTAAATAGGGTTAAGTGACTTGCCCAGGGCCACACAGCTAGTAACCATCTGAGACCCAGCATGCTTCTAATCTCAGCTCAGTGCGAGTTCCAACACAAAGATTCTCCTGATTCCTCCTGGTTACAAGTTCCCTCCCTGCTGAAATTATCTGTGCATATTTTGAATTTACCTATATCTCTACACATTGTTTTTCTCCCCCAATAGAATATAAACTCTCTGAGGGCAAGGACTATTTCATTTTTGTCTCTCTCTTTCTAACACTAAGCACATAATAGGAGCTTAATAAAAGCTTGTTGATGGATCCATCCAGAGGATTTAATACAAGCAGGGTATAGTAGTGATGATACATAATTCTGACTATCTGCACATCTGGTGCTTTCTCTCTGTCAAAAGCAAGGTGATTGATAACATTTGTTATCACTGATAATTATATTAATGAGAATCTCATCCTTCAAAAATAAGGAAGTGATGAGGGGAAATGCTGTTGTGGATTGGATTCTGAACAACAAGGAAGAACCTTTCGCCAAAATGGAAATGGAAATGACGGAACAAGTGACTCTTTCATCACAGAATTCATGATAGAATAAAGGAAAGTCATGCACCCTGGAGTCTGAGAGAGAAGATTCCAAAGGATTCCCAGAAAGCACAAGTAGGATCCAAGGGGATAATGTTTTAAAGGGGAAATCAGCACAAGAGGAATGGGGAACTCTCAAGAATGAAATCCTAAAGACACAAAGAGAAATTATTCTAATGGGTGGGTGGGGGGACTGACTAGAGACTGATATAAACACATGGGGGAACTCACTGGCAAACTCAGATTTTAAAAAGAACAAGATGGAAGCAAAGACAATACAAAAGAGTTCTATGGTCTTAAGGGAACTCTCAGGAGTCTCCTTTTTGTGGGGGGTGGGTGGGTAGGAGAGAAGGCGGGGCAGTTGGGGTTGACTTGCCCAAGATCCCACAGCTGGTAAGTGTTAAGTGCCTGAGGCCAGATTTGAACTCAAGTCCTCCTGACTTTAGGGCTGGTGCTTTGTTCTTTGAGTTACCTAGCTGCCCCGGTCAAGAGTCTTAAAGCCGAGAATGGACTTCTCTGGCTTCCTTTTAAGTCCCAACTAAACCCCGCCTTTTTACTGGAAGCCTTTCCTAACTCTTAAGCCCCGTGCCTTCCGTCTATTAATTATTTCCCATTTATCCTATATGTAGCTTGCTTGTATATATTTGTTTTCATGTTGTCTTTCCTGATAGATTTTCGAGTTCCTTGGTTGCAAGGATTATTTTTGGCCTCTTTTTGTATTCCCAGTGCTTAGCACAGTGCCTGGCTCAAGCAGCCACTTAATAAATGTGTATTTGATGGATTGAGGCTGGCAGTGAATCCCCAGGGACCACAAAAAAGGGCAGTCTTCCAGGCCTGGAAACCTCTCCCTCCTCATCTCCCCTCCTACCTTTCCAGGCTTCCTTCAAGGGGCAGCTAAAGTCTGACCTTCATGAAGCCTTGCCCAGTCCTCTTTAATCTTACTGCCAGTCACCCAAAGTTACTCCCAACTTATCCTGTCTAAACCTTGTTTGTATGTCATTGTTTGCATAATTCCCATTATCCTGTGAGCTCCTTAAGAGAGCTGTTTGTTTTCAAATTATGTTTTGGCTTGTCTTTGTATCTCTAGTGCTTAGGCCAGTACCTGGTGCATAGTAGGTGCTTACTAAATGCCAGTTGACTTTTTTTTTAATGAAATCTATATTGGACCAAGAGGAAGATAAAAAGAAGGGAAAGAACTGTTTTTCAGGATGTATGAAATAATAATAATGATGAATGATGCTGAGAAGGCTAAACTGCTTAGCTCTTCTCTTGATTCTCTTTTCTCCTCTCCAAAGTATGATCTTTGAATTGGGAAGGACAGAAGAAAAATGGTTACCAGGGAGTGGAAATCTAAGACAAATGAGGAAACAGCCAGATAGCATCTAGCCGTTTTTAATGATTTTAAGTCTCTTGTTGGAGATGAACTAGACCCAAGAGTACTGAAACATTGCTGGTAATGTTTGAAAGACCTTGGGTGATAGGAGAAGTGCCCATTTGGAGACTGGAAAAGGATAAATATTCCAGTTTTCAAAAATGGGTCCACAGACTGTAGACTGATGAGATTCCAGGTCTAATTCCTGACAAAATTTTAGGACACATTACTAATAATTAGGAGAGGGTATGGACACTTTGAAAAGGGAGCAGTGATCATTCTCAAAGCCAGCATGGCTTCATCAAGAACAGGTAGTACCACACTAACCTCATTTCCTTTATTTTTTGGTTGGGCAAAAAGACTGGGAGATCAGGAAAATGATTTTGACATAGCATACTTAGATTTTTTTTCTCCCCCCCCCTTTTTTTTTAAAAAAAGAAGAAAATCAAGGTTAAGTGACTTGTCTAAGATCGCACAGCTAATAAATATCTAAAGATAGAGTTGAACTTAGGTCCTCCTGACTCAAGGGCTGGTGTTCTATCCACTGAACAACCTACCTGTCCCATATACTTAGATTTCAGAAAAGCCTCTGACCTTTTCTCATGTTATCCTTTTATAGAAGACAGATAAATGTAGGCCAGATGACATTATATTTGGATAGATCTGGAACCCACTGACTAGCCATGTCCAAAGAGAAGTCATTAAAATGGGTTGAAGTTACCTGAGAGGAAATCACTTAATGGAACAACCCTGTGCTGTTTAATATTTTATCAGTCACTTGGATTGCATGCCTGTCAAATCTGCAGATGACGTGAAGCTTGAAGGGATTGCTAATACAGTGAATAAAAGAAGCCAGCTCTGCAAAGGTCTCAATAGGTTAATATGATGGGCTGGATCAAATAAAATGAAACTTAAAAAGGATAAATGTAAAGTGGGTTTCAAAAACTGATTTCACAAACACAGGATAGGGGACAGCTGCCCAGACAGAAATTACTATGAAAAAGATTTGGGGGTTTTAGTGGACTACAAGCTCAATATATTCAACAGTATGACATATCAACCAAAAAAATCACTATTTAAATTCCATTTAAAAGTTATATTTAAATGCTACGTAAAAGCTATATTAAATGTTGTTTAAAGTTATAGTAAAAGACACACAGGGTCCAAAACCAGGTATGTGAGAGTTCTACTAAACTTTACCCTGGTCAGATCAAATCTGGAGAACTATGTTCAGGTCTGAGCAAGATAGTTTTTTTCCTTTTTGGAGGGCAGTTGGGGTTATGTGACTTGCTCAAGGTCACATGGCTAGCTTTTTGTGTTAAGTGTCTGAGGCCGGATTTGAACTCAGGTCCTCCTGACTCCAGGGCTGGTGCTCTATTCACGACACCACCTAGCCGCCCACTGAGCAAGATATTTTAAGATAATTTTATAGGTGGGGAAGCTAGGTACTGCAATAGAGCATCAGCCTGGAAGTCAGAAGGACCTCAGTTCAAATTTGGCCTCAGACACATATTAACTATGTGACCCTGGGTAAGTCACTTAACCCTGATTAACTATAGAAAGAAAAAAAGATGATTATAGGCAAACTCTATATGAGAGAGCTGGAAAACATTTCATATGGAGACTGGTTGAAATAATTAGAGTTGTGTAGACTTGAAACAGGACTGTGTTGATAATTGTTTAACAACTGGATTCAAAAAAAGTGTGTGAATATACTTTTTTTTTTGAAGTCAAAGTGCATGTATTCTCTGTTTGAACCAAGCTTGGGTTTTGACTCAAAAGCAAGTTGCTCAACCTACATCACCCTATTTTCTTATAAAAGGTGTTTCAATTTGCATGAAGACCCAATTTACTGGTTTCCAACTTCTTGATCTTGGGTACAACCATTCTGTATCACTTTCTCTACCAATAAAGAAAGGGTCTGGAGACCTAGGTTTCTGTAAGGTTCAGTGAGAAAAAGGATGAAGGACAATGGAATGCTAGAGGTAGCCAAGTGCTGTGGAAAGGGTTTGGGCTCTAGATTCAACGGTTTGGGCTCTGAATTTGTTAAGACTGAATTCACATCCTAACTCTGACACTTACTACCTGTGAAACCTTTGGTGGGTCACTTTAGCTCAAAGGGCTTCAGTTTCCTCATCCGTAAAATAAGTGATGCTGGACCAAATGGCCTCTGAGGTTCCTTCTGGGTCTATGACCATTGGCTCCTGTTTGGTGCTTGATGAACAGAACTGCCATTCTTAGAACATTAATTTTGGATTTTCTTTTCAACAGTACTTCAGAGGCTACAAAAAAGAAGAGCCCTAGGAAAAAGGAGAAAAAAAGTAGGACCTAAAAATTATAACTATTGTGTAATGCTAAGACTAATTTCCAGCATTTATTTGAACAATGTGAGTCATCTACCTATCATTCCTTATCAAATAAGTTTTCATACATCTAGGGTACTTTTAATTACATAGTAGGAGGCCGCTAGGTGGTACATGAACAGACCACCAGCCCTGGAGTCAGAAGGATCCGAACTCCAATCCTACCTCAGACACAACACTTGGGCAAATCACTTAACCCCAATTGCCCTGCCTTCCCCCCTCAAAAAAACCCCAAAAACCAACAAAAAATTCAGTTATGGAATGCAGGGGCTTGTGCAACTGAAATTTTTACTATATAAGAAAAAAAAGTGATAAAGTAGGTTAAATGGGCATTGACATGGCTTTGTTTTCTCTTTGCAAATTCCTCCTGCAACTGATGCTATTCACAGAACAAAGGGGATCCCATCCAGCAGGATGATTCACTGTTGCAGTTCTCAAATGCATGCAATTCTGTGGACCTCAAGGGAAAACCATTCACAAATTTCTAAAGAAAATAGGTTCCTCCCCCACCCCCCTACCCACAACATTAGTATCAAAACCAAACTGAGTTTGTCCTGAGATGTGAAAACAATTCTCTCTCAGCTTGCATGGGTTATCTGAGCTGTAAGAAAATGAAAGGTTCCTTTGGAGGAAGGAATATGACTTCTTGATTCAAGATCTCTTCCCAGGGATATCCAGCTGGCAGGTAGGGCCTTGTCTCACCACACCTGGCAGCCCCGAATCACTTCCTTCAGGGCTCTTACCCCTTCCACACTTTTTTCCTTCAAGGCTAAAGCCAGGAGAATGGGTCTGTTTCCTGCTTCTTGAGACACAAACGTCACTAGGTTCTTTGCAAAGACGTGGATAAGGGGCTCGTCTTGCCCAAGTAGCACTCTGGTAGTGACTGTAGGCTTGCAGATATCATTGGCTATGGTACTAGGTTCCAGAGAGACCAGGGTACCCATTTTTCCATACTGAGTCACCACCACAAAGATGTGACTGCTGAAAGCTGTGTAGACCACCTGGGTTGGGACACCACAAACCACTTCAACCTTCTGTTTTGAGGTCACAATTGGTCTGGCTTCTATAGCAGGCTCATTTAAGTGACAGCTCTCCATAGCGCTCCCACGTGCAGAGCAGAGCCGTGTATATACTTTTAAGCTTACTTGGTATTATTAACACTTTAAGTCTAAACAATCAACGAAATAGTAAAGCTTGTACTAATGTGTAGCAATTGCCAATTTCTGAGGTGTAAATGCTTATAGTGAAAATTTAACAATGGGCTTTTACAAACTGGTTAGAGCTGGCTCCAGCATGCCCTAACTAGAGAAGAGAAAACTGAGGAGGGAAGTCTTTTACAATTATTGCCTATATCCTCAACCCCACAAGGAAAAGAAAGATAACAAAAATCACCTGAAAAGCTTGGGGGCACTCTACTTCTAGGGCAACAAGTGGGTGGGTAGTCTTCCTCCTAACCTGGACCTTTCTTTTTACTTCTAGCACCCATTCTACCTTTTTAATAATTCTTCTTTATTCAATCTCTTTCCCTCTTATTGTAGAATTTTGGGGTCATCCTATTAAGAACTAAGAAGGAACCTTAGAGATGCAACTACTTAGTTGTACAGATAAGGAAACTGAGGTCCAAAGGGTGGGGCATGATGACTTGCCAAAGTCACTCAGCCAGCAAGTAACAGAGCCTGTGCTTGAAATCAAGCCCTCTGACTTTGAATTCAGTGCTCATTAGATCATAATTTTCTTCAATGTAATAACTGTATTTAAAAAATAAATCATTAAATCACCAATACCTAAGCACTGTGTCTTTAAAACTTTTTTTTCAATTCACAAGCTTCTCTTCCTCTTATAACCCCTCCTTGGACAAACACATCAGTCAAGCAAGCAAAGCAAATTCCCATATTGGCCAAGTCCAAAAAGTGTGTCTAATTCAGCTTCTTGAGTCCCTCACCTCAACTTAGCCTAGTGTTTTGCACACAGTAGATAGTTAATAAATGGATTAAATTATGAATAATAATAGATAAATAAGAAAAACTAATTATTTATTAATTTAATAATTACTAATAAATAAAATTGGATTGAATATTCATAGTCAGAATTTTCAAGCTGCAAGATGGCTTAGGGACGATAGCCTCACCTCCTTTGGCAGGAGGAGGTAACAGAGGACCCCAACTAAGTTACACAAATGAGTGGTAAGCCCAGAGCCAGGAGTCAGATCTCTGTCTTCAGATTCCCAGTGCAGAGCACACTTGCAGGCCACCATTGAGGTCTTGGCTGGGCTTCAGTCTAGCTCCCAGTGCTTCTCAACCTGTGGGTTGCAACCCCTTTCGGGGGTCAAATGAC
>JAQQSW010017130.1:0-11528 GCA_028646575.1 Pseudocheirus occidentalis | reverse complement strand
TCTCTCTCTCTCTCTCTCTCTCCCTTTATTTCACTCAGCTGGTAGCTAGGCCCAGACTTGCTAGCTACATCACACTGTCATATATGGGTACTATTGGTGGCACCCCAAAAACAATTGCAATAGTAACATCAAAGATCACTGATCATAAATCCCCTTTACAAATATAATAATAATAATGAAAAAGTTTGAAATATTGTAAAAATTACCAAAATGTGACAGAGACCCTTTGCTATTGTAAAAATGGCACCAATAGACTTGTTTCATACAGAGTTACAAATCTTCAATTTGTTAAAAAAAAAAAGATTACAATATCTGCAAAGTACAGTAAAGCAAAACACAATAAAATGAGGTATTCCTGTACCTGTTTTCCCACAGCTCCCTAGAATTTGTCATTTTCTTTTTTGTCAACTTTGCCAAACTGATGGGTGTGAGTTGTTACCTCAGAGTTGATTTAATAAGTTTAGAATGGATAGCAGACTTTAAATACTGATTACATGATCACAAGGGAACCTAATGGAGAGGAAATGGAGAGCATGTCTAAGGAAATCAATGTGGTTGCATAGGGAACTCTCTGATGAGCCTGCATACTTAAATGGTCATATGCAAATTATGGGAGGAGAGGTACACAACAGGTAGAGAGCTGTGTGAATTTCTAAGAATAATCTTAAGAAGATTTAGATAAACTTAAGGCTTGTAAAAAATGGTAAGATGAACAAAAAAAGGTTTTTAAAAACTGAGGTTTAGACAAGAATTAAAACTAGGAAAGAAGGGGTTCATTACTTGGGTAAGACAGTATAATGTTGTGTTAAATAAAATTAGACAAGGGGAAACTGAGAAATGTTTCTCTGATCAAAATCAGTTAATTAACAGTGACTTGTACGACTGTTAGCAAAGTAGGTCAGACTAAAACCAGTCACCCCCATGAGAAGGAAAAGGCTACTTTTATTGAGATGCAAGCAAAGAGATGGTGAGATAGTTGAGAAAACTTACGATTGGCTGCAGCTAAGGAAAGTGGGTTGGTCTTCAGGTGTGGCTGATCATGCCCCTCTCTGACAATTAAAGAATGTTAATTGCTTTATGAACCTCAACTGCCTTTTGTAATCTTGGCTAAGAGACCAGAACCACTCAAGAGGGATCTCTACCAAGAGGGACTCTGACTTCCCCTAATTTCATGAGGAAAGACAAGAGACCACCATTCAGCCATGCCTCTAAACCATTTTAGAGTGGGAGAGACTACAATTTTGAGTGGTGAGTTCAGACCATTATAAAGATCAATACAGCATAAAATCAATTACACTGTAAAATCAATACAGTAGACATCAGAGAATATGTTCATCTTTATCTTTTCATAATGCTAACAAAAGAGTAGGCCAAAGTGGTCATGTCCTAAAGCTCTTCTATCAACCCTTAGTAATAAAAATAATCTTCAAACTAGAAAAGGAAAGATAAACATAGTCAAGAAAATATTTAAATCCAATATATGCCAGAGGGCCCAAAAAACCAAAGATCAAACCTCAGCGAGATACAGAGACAAAGACAGAGAGAAAGAGACATAGAAACATAGAGAGAAACAGACACACAAAAACATAGACAAAGAGAGAAAAAGAAAACGGCAGAGAAAGTGTGTGTGTGTGTGTGTGTGTGTGTGTGTGTGTGTGTGTGTGTGTGTGTGTGTGTGTGAGAGAGAGAGAGAGAGAGAGAGAGAGAGAACACAAAGGAAATCTAAAAAGCAGGAATCAGGGTAGGGGTTGAGAGAAAAGGAGAATGCATCTGAGGAGTCCAAAGAGTAAACAGATCAAGGAGTCAAGTGAACCTGGCCAGGCCCCTTCAAGAAGTGGTGGTCAGGACTAGAGAGGCAGTAATGAAGTGATGGGATGAGAAGGATGATGAGTGGTTGGAGAAGTCAGAAGAGTGTGAACTGAGTTGGGAATAGTTTCTCCTTTATTCAATTCAACAAATATTTTAAAATACCTACTATTTACAAAGCACAATACAAGGTACCACATAAACAAAGACAAAAATCAAAATAGTGTCTGACTTCAGGGTGCCTACTGTAGAGATGTACACAGAAAACACTGGATATGCAAAAAATTATAAAAGGCAAACATTTTGTATATCCTCACTGTTTAACATAGTTCTTTGCATTTAGTAGATAACTGATAAAAATATTGATTAAATGAATGTGTTAGAATAAAGGTACCTAAATAGTGGGTTTAAGTAGTACCTACACTTATCTTATTAGATAGTGTAACTACTGCCGGTGATGAGTAATGTTTTAGAAATCATAAAGAATCGAAATGACAGAATATTGAAGGTGGGCAAATATTTCAATTTTCAAAAACAGGAAAAAGAAAATGGCTTTCAGACTACAAACCACTGAGTTTTATATCAATTTCTAGAAGAATAAATGGTTTGTGAGTACTTAAAATTACAGTAGAAATCACTAAGAACCAGCATGACAAGAACTTGTCATGCTACACTCACCGCATTTCCTTCTTTGATAGTTATTAAATCAAGAGAATGCTTCAGACAGTGAGTCTTGATTCCAGTAAAGCATTTGACAAAGTCTCTAATGGCACCCTTGTGGATAAGATAGAGATATGTGGGGTTCATTGATGGTGAATTCATAGCTAAATGAACTTAGAATGTTGATTAATGAATCAATATCAGTTTAGATAAAGGTTTCTAGTGACATGCCACAAGGCCCTGTAGTCAGGGTTTCCTGTTCAAATTTTTATCAACAACATATAAAAACATACATTCATATCAAAATTATATATGACACAAAATTGGCAGGAGTGGCTAATATATTAGGTGAGATCATAGGATTAGAATTATCTAAACAGTCTGGAATGAGCTGAAGCAAATGAGATGAAATTTAAAACATTGATTACAGATAGATAAGCTTTCATTAGGATCAATAATCATGCTTCAAGTGTGGGTTGGATTAGGTGAACTAAGTCTTCTTAGAAATAAGTCTATGAGTCAATGAATTTAAATCTTGCACTTAGGTTAAAAACTATCAACACTACATTACGATATGGGAAAACCCAGCTTCATACTCAATTACTGTGAAAAAAGGCATGGATATTTAGATGACTACAACTGCTTTGGTGCTATGTGAAGCAAAACAAAACCCAAACATTCAATTTTAGGACGTGTTCTTAGAAACTGAGAGTGCGGATCAAGGAAAATAGTAGTTTAGCTCTACTCTGTCTTATTCAGACAATACCTGAAGTAACTTGTTCAATCCTGTATGTCGTGTTTTGAGAGGGACAATGATAAACTGGAGGAGATCAGAGAAAGAAAGAAGGAGTGGAAGCCATGTCATGTGAGGAATGAGAGAAGGAACAAAGTAAGTTTGCAAGTCAGCCTAGAGTGGATTTCAAAGTTCTATATGATAGCAGTCTTCAAATATTCAAAAGTCTGTTATAAAGAACAGGGATTGGTTTGATTCTTCTTACAAGAATAAAACTTGTAAATTAAAAGAAA
The DNA here is from genome assembly GCA_028646575.1 of Pseudocheirus occidentalis. Lineage (NCBI taxonomy): Eukaryota > Metazoa > Chordata > Mammalia > Diprotodontia > Pseudocheiridae > Pseudocheirus > Pseudocheirus occidentalis. Next base: position 8,036 of record JAQQSW010017130.1, on the reverse strand, counting down.
ATAGTAAAAATCAAAGGGAGGCTAATTTCAGTTCAACATAAAGAAGAACCCTCCAGCAACTGAGCTAACATGAAATAGACTTTTTCATAATACTAGGCATAGAGAAGGAGGTGCAAAAATATTTGCTTTTTATCATTTTGTACATATTCAGCATTTACTCTCTGTATACATCTCTATAGTACAGAGATGGGGAACCTGCAGCCTGGAGGCTACATGTGTCCTTCTAGGTCCTCAAGTGTGGTCCTGTAACTGAATCCAGACTTCATAGAACAGATCACCTTTATAAAAGGATTTGTTCTGTAAAATTTGGACTCAGCCAAAAGGCTGCACTCAGGGACCTCCAGTGGCCTTGAGGCTTCAGGTTCCCCAGAATGTAAGAATGTACTTCGCTTTGCATCTGCAGCTCTGCTTGTTTTCAATTCAGATACCCCTCCCAGGGTAAGTTCACTATTTCTAAAATTAGCACCATTCTGCTAACTGAAGCCTTAATTAATACCACTTTCCTCAGTCTCCTTTCCTCTCTGATTGTAGGGCTGGAGGGTAGAGTACCTAACTCCTCCTAATGCCGTTATTTATAGCAGTGGTTATCAATCTTCCTAATGGTGTGACCCTTTATACTCAGTATGTGAGTGTATCTGCATGTGGGTGGACCCACCTGGAGACAGAGGAGCAGTGTCTCCATTCCTAAGACCATCGCAAATATGTTTTCCGATGATCTTAGGTGACCTCATTTGACCCCCAAAGGGGTTGTGACCCACAGGTTGAAAACCACTGCTTTATAGGAATCAAAAATTGTACTATTGGCTCACTATACTTTGTGTCTGCTGCTCTGCCTACTTTCAATTCCACAGAACAACATGCCCCCCAAGCCAGATAACCCCTTGTTAACCCTCCACCCTTGCTTTTCTGCCTACTTCTGTTTGTTTTCTCCCTGTTAGACAATAAGCTCCTTGAGGGCAGGAAATGTCTTTATTAATTATATCTCCACTACTTAGTGCAATGCCTGGCATATAGTAGGCACTTAATAAATGTTTGTTGGATTGAACTGAATGTAAGCTCCCTGAGGTCAGAAACTATTTCTTTTTGTCTTTGTGTTTGCAATACCTAGTTTTGTGTTTTGCACATAGCAGGTACTTTAAAATATTTGTTGAATATGGTGAAAATGTTGTGAAAATGGATTTTCTATTAAAATGGGCTTTTTCTCACAAGATTGGTAGTTCCCCCGTATTACTGATAGTATCCAAAATAAAGCTGGTTGGCAACTAGAGACTACTTTACTCAGGACGGACTAAATTGCATCTGAGGCTCCTCTCCATTTTTGAACTTCCATGATTCTAGGAGTTTGAGAGCAGGAATGGCCAGAGGCATGAAGTTGAAGTCAGTGGGCACTGGGGTCCTTCTCAGCTCTGCATTCTGTGTTTCTGGGATGCGGAGTTCATGTGTGGGTCTCTCCTTTATTATTTCATGCTATTCCCAAAGTGAGAGGAGCTGAGATAATGAGGGAAAGATGAGGAGAAGGAAACAGGCTGTGTGTGTGGCAAAAATCAATTTATACCATGTGCCATTTTCTGTCCAAAATGCTGTGCTTTGCTTTGCTATTTGTGGTAGAAAAGAACTTGAAACAACGTAGGCTATAGAATAAAGGTATGATTGCAACAAGACCATTAAAAGTGGCTGCTTGGGGCCGCATTGCAGAGTGGGGAAGTAGCCAGACACAGGGGACATCTCATCAATTAGGGATTGGCTAAATAAATTGTGCCAAATGGATGTGATGGAATAGAATGGCACTACAAGAAATGGTGAATGTAAAGAATTCAGATAATTAAGGGAAGACATATCAAATACTGGAGATATGACATTTACAGCAATGTAAATGGAAAGAATAAACAAAATTTCTCCCCAAAACAAAACTCTGAACTATGTATAATTTTAATGATCAAGAAGCTGATAGCTCTGTAGAAAAGTAGAGACAACCTCATCCTTCAATTGTGGAGGTAGAAGCCTGTGACTACAGAATGTCGTACACATTCCCATTCAATTGATCTGGCTTTACTGAACTATTTTTTTCTCTTTCTTTTAAAATTTACTGGTAATAAAGAATGGTTTCCTAGGGAGGGAAGAGGGAGTATTTTTGGAAATGAAGGCGATATAAAAACAAAAGATATCAGTACAAAATATAACAAAAACAAAATGTTCTGTTCTAGTATTTGGGTTACTGACTAATCAAAGCAGAAGTAAAATGTGCTAAAGGGAAGTCAAGCCAAGTCAACAAGTATTTATTAAGCACTTTTTGTTGTTCAGTCAAGTTCGACTCTTGGTGTACATATTTGAGATGTTCTCAGTAAAGATACCGAAGAGGCCATTTCTTTCTCCAGTTCATTTTAAATATGAGGAAACCAAGGCAAATAGGGTTAAGTTACCTGCCCAGGGTCACACAGGTAGTGTCTGAGGCCTGATTTGAGCTCAAGTCTTCCTGACTCCAGGCCCCGTGTGCTCTATCCACTGTACCACCTAACTGCCCCAATTAAGCACCTACTATGTGTCAACCATTATGCTAAGGATGAGTAAAGTAAAAGACAAAAATGGTCCCTGCTCTCAGAGAGCTCACAGGGAGACAACATGCAAACAAGTAAATACAAAGAAGATACATAGAGGATAAATTTGAGGCTAATCTGAGAAGTTTTAGGAAGATCAATTTGACAGCTTTGTGGACCATGGTCTGGAATGGGGAGAGAGACCTGAAGTAGGAATCAGCAAAAAGGGCAAATAATTAGTGTCTAGCCATTCAATGTATACACATTAAGTCAAAATAAATGAGAGAGAAGCTTGATTCCTTTTACTAGACTGACTTTTACAATTGATAGACAAGAGGCTTGGGATGTGGTGTTTCAGTTTTTACCTCTTGGAAAATAGGGATGATTAGCTGAAGTCTGGGTGGATGAGACTCCTGGCTGGAGAGAAGAGAGGAGAGCAGCTGCCTCTCTTAGAACTGTCTGAGAGACAACTTTTCTAGACAAGTCCCTATAGTGGGGGCTAAGTGACAAGTTGCTGGGAGGAGCTTTTGACAGGCAATTAAGAAGATGAATGAAAGAAACTGAAGTCTCTAAAGCTAAGTGCAGAGTTTTAAAAAGGAAAAAAAAAGTAAAGTAATGGTAGTTGAGACTATACTTAGTAGCCAACTATAGAAAAGATGATTCTGCTATTAAAAAAACAAACCCTGATATAATATAGGAGTGCAACATGTACATTGAACAGGGGCTCAGTAATATACCATACAAACAGACTAATGCACTTGCATAGCAATAAGTGAACCATATTATATAGACTGAACAATCACAGAAATTTGCATTTTACATGTGAAGAAAAGCTTTTACTTTTTTCAAGAATGAATTATGGAAATTGCGAGGAAAACTCTTCTTATAGAGAAAATACCTGTGCCAATTCCAATTTCAGAGGGTGAGATGGGGAAGGGTTCAAATTGACCAATTTCAAATTGATTTGATTTTAGTAACATTTCATAAAAATTAATATAAATCAGAATAAAAAACCTGTAAGGGACAGTGACCCTCACAATTCTTTTGCTAAAACATCAATGCACCAGCAACCACAGGGCAATAAAGAAGAATTAGAGAGGAGTATCACCAGGGAAGAAATAATGGAAACTATTAGAGGCTCAAAGAGCAGAAAGGCACCTGGAGAAGATGGATGACTAATGACTTTTATCACCATTTTTCCAAAAGGCGCACTAATTCACGGAGTAGTGAAACCATATAGTGAAATTACTGATAGAGACCAATTATCTTCCATAAGGGAAGAAGACAATAGTTTCTTTGTAGACGATCCAATGAAATCAGTGAGGACACATGAAATACTATGCCAGGGACAACTATATAAGGAGGTTGTAAATGCTAACAAAGTAGAGAAAGTGGTTTAATTAGCATTGCAAAGGCCAAGCAAAATATATTGAAGGAGGTAGAAAACTTGAAGGAACTTGATGTCTGGTTAGAGAACAGCAGGTATATTCTGGCCAGATGATTAAAGACAATGGAATATTGTTTCTTTGTAGAGATGTAGTAACTAGGGCAGGGCAATGAGGGCCTTGTCCAAGGGTAGCAGGTATGGAGAGGAAAGGTTCTTCTTAAGAAGTTTTCTCATGATTTGAGGTAATGTGTCAGATCTGAGTTAAGAGCCCATGCATCTGGGTACTGCCTTGCTCTTTCATCTGGTTTTAAACTGTAACTCCTAATGATACCATTGCAATTATGTCCCTGGTTTGGAGACTAGCTAATCTAACATATAATAGTAATATTCTTTACAAATCTCTGGATTGGGGAAGACTACCGCCACTGTGCCTTTGTTTACTTTCATGATACCCCCTGTACTCCTCCCCCACACCTTTTTCTTGGGCAAGCTTGTTGGGGAAAGGGTCTTCATTCACACTATGGGAGCAAGAGAAAGACCTCTCTAGGGGACAACTGCATCCAATCAAGATAAAGAAAAAGCTACTTGTCATGCAACAGAGGATCCTGAGTCTTTTATACCCCAGGAACTATCCTTCCCTTGCTGTGGGAGCAGCCTCCCAAAACTTGGACTATAGTGAAGTTTCTATCTCTTCCCCATGTGTGGTGTCCTGGGGTCTGTCTTCCAATGGGCTTCACATGCCAAGGTGTGCTGAGGAGGTCTGAGTTCTTATTCTACCCTCTCAGCTATTTGCCTGAGCACCTGAATTGCTAGGTTCTACTTCTTTGACCCATGATCCCATGATTAAAGAGAGAGGCAGTCACTGGCATTACCAGTCCCTCCAAGCCATTCTAAATTGACCAGGGGCCAATAAACACATCACCAAATTGCAATACAGGATGCACTCAGGATGTAAGAACTAAATCAGTGGTTCTTAAACTTTGGATCGTGGACTCCTGGAGTGGTAGAGAATGGGAAAGAGTTAAAGTGAAGAGTCAAGAAATCCAATGATTTATTTTTATCTTCATTTGGTATCAACAGAATATATGGTATGAATAATGTGCTTTGTGTTTGTGGTTTTATATTATTAATGCTGCATTATGCCAAATAGGAACACTTCCCCCTTGCCTTTAAGAATTAATTGAGACCTTTTTGATTGCAGAAATACTCTTTATGGAGTGTATTGTCTGAACTATTCACTCTCAGATGACAAGTATCAAATTTGCTTTTGATAACATACACTATTCTGTGTATATATTTTTTTGAACTTGTAACGTAAGTCTTGGTATTTGAAAAGGTTGGGATCCACTGTGTGCTGGATGCAACATACATGCAATAGGATAATAATAATAATAATAGTAACAATAAGAATAGCTTTTATGTAACACTTTAAAGTTTGCAGAGCACATATACAGATGTGATCTCACTTGATCCTCACAATAATCTTGAAAGGGAGGGGCTAATAGTACCTTCATTTTACAAATAAGGAAAATGAGGCAGGAAGATTTTAAGTGACTTACCCAGGGTAACAGAGGATGTATCTGAGACAGGATTCAAACTCAGGTCTTCCTGACTCGAGTTGAGCACTCTACCTACTCTACCCACTCTACCACCTAGCTGAACTGAATAGAGACTGAAGGCCAGGGAAGCTTAATGACTTGGCCACCATCATGTACACAGGAAGCAGGTTCCAGAGATGGGATCTGAATCAATGATGTACTAGTTCATTCCAGTTCCAGAGAGCCAATTGTTAATTTTTCAGTGTGACCAAATTAGAGTTTGATTTATTGTTTTGTTGATTTTTGTAGACTCAGGGAAGCAATGGAGAAAATGTTAATGCAGATTAAACTTAAGTGTGTTGTACTTATATATTTTCCAGGAGAGCTGGTTATTAAGCATTTGCAAGCACCCCTAATTTGAACTCAGGTCCTCATGACTCCAGAGCTAGGAGTTTGTAGGAAGGGAGGGATTACTTTTGGCTAACGTAATCTGGGAACGCCAGATAGAAGAGGTGGCATATGATCCAGATATTAAAAGAAAGAAATGAATGATAAGGAAAACCCTTCCTTGTAAAGAGAGAGAAAGAGACCACATGCTTTCCAATATTGATTCATTTTCTCCACACTGCTGGTAAAATACCAAAAATGAAATTACAATCAGCATGTTCAAAGAATGTTCAGTATTATTATAGCAATCTTGGAGGAAAACCCTAGGGAGAGAGAGTCTCAAAAACACTGCAGTAATCAATCAGTTCTACTATTAGATGGAAGATGAACTAGGTCATTAGGAAAGCTGTGGCAGAGGCAAAGGAGGTAATGACCAGTTTTCTCTTCCTTTTGGTCACATCCGTGATCTTCATTCACAGTTCATGGTTGGTACATTGGGGAGAGGGAGTAGGAGGGAGGGAGAGAGAAAGGGAAGGAAGGAGGGAGGGGAGGGAGGGAGATAGTGAGAGAGAGGGAGAGACAAACAGGCAGACAGACAGACAGAGCGGGTACATGCACATTTGTATAAACTTATTACTGAACATTTTGACTCCAAAGTATTCCTACTACAATGGAGTTGATTAGTCAAATATGGTAGAATAACCTTGATACCTTTTTTTAATGTTATGACCTTATCTTTCCAAAGTTTGTCCAAAGGCCTTGGATGGAATCATCTCTGACATTAATACTAATATTCATGGGGGTACTAATTAGGAATACTAATATTTTCACTAACTTATGGGAGTGTTGTGAAGTAAAAATAAATTAGTCATTTAACTGATATAATGATCAGCCTCACATATTTGTTTATATGTCTCATGTGAGAGTTCTTGACACAGTGTTAGGACGGAGGAATTCACACTTATTGAGCTAGGATGGTGTCTATAAAGTAATTATTCTCATTCATTCATTCAACAAACTTTTATTAAACATCAGCTCTATGCAAGGCACTGAACTAGTAGATGAAGGACAAAAAGATGAAAAAACAAAACATCTCTTGCTCTCAAGAAGCTTACATTCTACTGGAGAGGAAGATAAATTGTGCACAGATCAGTAAATACAAAGTATATACAAAGGAAGCGTCTGTGAGAAAGTCTCTCTCCCTGTCTCTCCGTGGTGTGGGTGTGTGCGTGTGTGCGTGTGTGCGTGTGTGCGTGTGTGTGTGTGTGTGTGTGTGTGTGTCTTGGTTGTTGTCCTTCATTCTCAAAGCTGATCAAAAGTATAGTGAAGGTATAATGTGTCCTACTGTGGCTGATCAGACCAGTATGAGCCAGCTAGTATTATTGCATCAGATCCTATCTCTTCCTGAGATGTTTTCTCTTTATCAGAACTCCTCCCATTGTCTTTGGCTCTTGAATATCTTCATGAACTGTGAACACCACTGTTTAAAAAGAGTCCAAACAAAATGACTGGAATAATGGTCACCAATCACCTTGGAGTTAGAGAGAAGCATCTAGTTTTAAGACAGCTGCTGAAAATGAATGTTATCAAAATACCACTGGCAGCAAAACCACAAATATGTCTCACATGAACTTTTCAGGAAAACCGAAGAAATTCTTTCCCATTAGGGGTTTCTGGGAAGCAAGAGGAATCTTGCAAACACAACATGACTGACGTAAAAATGGTTCACAAGAGGTTTTCTGAAGATAATGAGAGGCAGTGTGATGATGTATTGGAAGAGGTACTGGGCTTGGAGTTGTGAAAGACTTGGCCTTGATTCCTGTCTGTAGCACTTAAATTTAAGTAACTTAATCTCTATGAACCATTGTTTCTTCATCTGCAAAATGCAGATAATGTCATCTATAGTACTACCACAGGGCTGCCATTTTGGGGAGAAGGAAGGACGCACAATTCCATCATTTGGCTACCCCTACCAATCTCCTGCCTAGACCTGGGACTAACATGCATTCTATTAAGTTACCTGCATCAGTCACTTGCCTGAGCTTTGCTCTCAGTCTGGATATTTCTCCTCTTCTACCTTCTAGCTTTTCAATTGCACACTGAAAGGCTGCCAGTCTCTACTCTGAACCCATACCCTTACAGATGTTGATAACCTACCTGAATTCCAACCTCAATGATAAACAAATTCCT